>CABFVX010002747.1:0-35920 GCA_902151425.1 Timema shepardi | reverse complement strand
CCCCCCCCCCCCCCCCCCCCCCCCCCCCCCCCCAACCCTTACGTAATTCACATCGTAGCGACGAAAAAGTGTTTAGACAATTTGTTAAATCTGTACACATACCATAAGCTGTACCATGGCGGAATAATGGAGCGTAAGCTTGTCTTTTCATGACGGTGTAGCTTTTTTTTACGTGACTGACTGAAAATTGCTGCAAGATTGACAGGTCAATCCCGATCGACTTTTTGCCGACCCCTGGATTATGGTAATGGCAGGTCTGAAGCGTGAAAACCCCTAAAACAATTCTCAAATATATCAACATTTTCTGTTGCAACCGTAAAAACAAATTACTACTCGTTTGAGGAAGGTTAGATCAATGTTGCCAATATTTTCTTTGATCTCAGAACTACGACATTTCGCATGAAACGTCGTTGAAAATTGGCTAATTTTATTTTATCATGAACTTTTTTTTTTAAATTATAATAGTTAAAATGTATGGGTTTTAATACTTTTACAACATGTTAAATTCTCTTACCTCTATTTTGGTGCGAATCATATAATAAACCACTTCTTATATATACTGCGTTTTAAATTGCTTTAGGATTGAGGTCAGCGCAGCTGGAGTGGGGAGTGGAGGCTGGTCACATTCTCGACCAATCCGCGAAGAGTAGTTGTCATAGCAACCGATGCACGTTACCAGATTTCTTGACAGTTACTGAGTATGCTTGCATAGTAGTAATGTGTGAGCTCCCGCGATATGGCAACTATGCTCCCCAGCCTACCCACCACGCGGATCCTAAAGCATTTTAAGTAGCAGAATAGCTCAGGATTTCTGGTCGTATGTAACTCGTCCCAACTTTCAGGTGGGTGGCTCCCTTATGAAGGATGCGTTCTGTTTAAGTTTCGACACTCCAGCCACAGTGAAAAGAACAACGAACATGTTCTTTTGAAATATTCGTGAACATATTCTGTTCGTTATTTTGTTATAGTCTGGACCCGTGTTTTAGGGGTCGTCCTTAGATTACTCTAAGGTTTTTTCTTCGTGATTTTCAACCTCTCCTTCCCTCACGTAAGGGATTGTAAGATTCCCCCCAACTTATCCTACGAAATAGTTTACGATTTGGTAAATTAGATTTTGATAATTTAGTTAATTTTTAAACATAAGGATTGGTAATAAATTGAGTAATATGATTACGTCTGTGAAATACAGACACGTTTCTACTTTCGACAGCGGATTTTTGTAAGATATTTTTTTTATTCAAACAAATTATTATTATAATATTAATAATTATTGCTAGTAAAACGAAATGTCAATTGCAATGTATATTGTGCAAAATTGGAGGTCTATATTTAACCTATTTCTATGAGACAGTGAAAATTAGTGATTCAACTGGAGTTACTCAATCAATGAAAATGAAACATTTCATAATTTTCTGACCCTTCCCCCCGCGTAAAGAAATACTGAAGGCACCCTCCCCCCTCCGCTAACCCCCCCTCCACCAAAATTCTATGTAATTTAAGGACGGCCGTTTATTTATTATGTGTGATGGGAAGTCCCCAAAATTATATTGCTCAGTGCCCCTTAATACTCTGGCCGTCTCTGTTTACTCCACTTCCGGCCTATCTTCATGTTAACATTAATGAGGTAGGAATGAGTACGGTAGAGTTGGGATGAAATGTACCCTAATTGGCGTGAAGGACAAGTGGAAAACCATTAAGGAAATATAATCCCAGAACACATGGCCAGGATTCGAATCTTAACCTCTCCATTACTGGCAAACCAGACTATACTATACTGACATGTCTGTCCTCACGTCCATCGGTGTGGGGTTATTTCTTATTTTTCTAAACACGCCATAAATAAAACTCAATAAGGTAACGTCACGCTTAAAACAAAAATTTCAATTTAAGATTCTAAATGGTGGACAGCCATTTTTTTTTTTAGAAATATAAATCGGAAAAGATATAAATAGGACAGGTATTTCTACATTTATTTGGTACCTCGTGCATTTAAGAGGGAGTAGGGAAATAGTATTTTAATCAATCTTACTACGATAAATTTAATTAAATAACTGTTCTTTCAGTGAACTATAGAGAAGAAAGTCGTCAGTCGTGATCGACTAAATGAAATCAGGCAAGTGACCTTCAAGCTTGAGGATAATGTCACCATGGTCGGCTTCCTCTTTCTTTTCAGATACCCCCTCCAAGATTTCCCCCCTCATTCAACCGCCCCGCCGTAAATTCCCCACCTTTTCTCAATCATGTTCCCCACTTTCTACGTCATAGCTTCCCCTCCAATCCCTAGAGCAGCGCGGCCACACGTGGGGTGGCCTCCTAGTCAACTATAGCGAGCCAACTAGTGGCGAGCCAAGCGGTAACTATGTAAACCTTCACGTCCAGTATGTGGCGCCAGAATAATATGTCTTTCTCTCTCTCTCTTTGAGGTATTTAATGTTCACTTTCTAAACACAAAGATTATATCACTGCTCGACTTATATATTGACTTAACCAAAGACAGAATGGCTGATGCTACACACAAAGCCAAAGATTTCAAATGTTTTTTTAATGGATAACAAAACTATTATTTGATTATTACTATTCCTGCTTCAGTTATCTTTATGGTCTAAAACTATGGGCCAGTTTCATAGTCAAATTTAGTACGCCTTAAGTGCGGCGCTACACTAAGTACATTACGACACCTAACTAGACCAGAGTGGAATGGGCCGTTCTCGCATAGGAAACTGGCCCTAAGGCATACCTACCGTACTTGACCAGACTACCAGTGACAGTATATCAACCCTCAAATCCCAGTCGGGTGTATTGAGGGTGTTATTTCCTAAATGGTTTCTCAATCTCTCTTCCTTGAACAAAATGTGAATATATTTCTCTTAATTTTACCTTCATCATCCCGAACCCATTATGATAACTTTAGCTTCAAGTGTTGGCTTTGCCCGGCTGAATTTTGTGGTATCGTGATATTTCTCTGGATTAAAAGATGAAATTGATATTTTGCAACTATCGGAAATTATTGTCAATCACAGTTACTAATAGTGAAACCCTGTTATTGTATAACTTACCTTCTTAGCGGCACAAACACTCGATTCAGTGGTTCGTGCAAGACTGGTCTGCTGATGACGTGGAGATTGAGGTTCAAATCCTGATCGGATATACAGAGAGTGATTCTACCTAAATGGTTTCCAAACTTCCTTCCATGCAAATGTGGGTAGTAGATTAGCTCTAAATGGCTTCCTTACTCATCCCTAACCTTATTAGAGTAATGATCATATATGCGTATAGCCTGAACAGGTAGTAAGACGCGATGATAAAAAAAAAAGCACAAACCTTCTGATCACGAGATTAAAAATAACAAGCTCGTAATTTATGAAAAGTTGAAACAAAACTGGGATGCACATTCCTCATGACCGACTCTCATGATTCTTTGTTTCTACTGGAGCAATATTTGATTTATTTTTGTCTAAAAAAATATTTTGCTATTAAAACTGCAAAAATACTGTCTTTAACTCGCGTTACCCACCGTAAACGTATAGTGATTTTTTTTTGTACCTCCCCGCACCGGTGATAGAATGGTATACGGAATCAGGCATGGATGTATGATTAAAATATTCCTGAGGGGCACATCCTAAAATTTCCCCCAAGTTCATCATACATGACAATTTTAAGATTTTCATGTGTCTTGTATTTAGTGTTATCTGAACCGGTATTCGCACGGTTTAAAAAAGAAACTCTCAATTTCATTGTAAGAGTGCAAATTCAGTTTACCTACTCTAAAAGGTAGTAAGTAATCCTATATCAAGTTTCGTCTTTCTAAGTCTTATAATTTTGGAATTCTAGTGTCTAGACTCTCTAAAGCAACGATTCTCGACCTTTTCCCCTCATGGGACACTGAACATGTCACTAAAATTGTTAAAGAACACTGCCAGTTTTTTTAAATAAACACTTTTAACCATTTATAAATCTAAAAAAAAGTTTCTTACAGATTTAATCGATTTGCTAGTGTTGAAAAAACAGTTTTTAGGAATTTCCGCCGCATTAGCATGGATGGACAGATAGTCAAATAAATATTCCCAAGTATTTCACTCTGCCAAGATTCGAATCTGGATCTTAACGCTCCCATAAATCTAGTACATTGTAAGGCTGACGCCTTAGACCAATTTACCACCTTCGTGGGGAGAAATGACTAAATCATGGTTTAAAGACTGCGACACTAAGGCTAAATACAATTTAATGCCCGCCTCGGTGGGTAGGCAGACCAAGTTGTCATGCTCTTCTATTTTACTTTGCCGGTAATGGGAAGGTTGGAGTTTGAATCCCATTTTAGAAATGTTTTATTATTTATAAAGCTGGTCTAAAATGATATCAAAAGCTTCCAATTACACTTCTTTATGGATAGCTGTGTAATTTATATTCACACTTTTAACCGAACGGACTAAGAATTTAAATACAATTATTGTATTTATAATCTTGAAAATTCTTTTCACGGCATTGTGGAAACATACTTTTCCAGTTTTCAAATAATTGGGTTCCTATAAACATCACACTTTACTGATTTTCATCGCTCTTCACCAATTAAAGTTACCTCGTCCAATTTTTTTTAAAATTCAGGTTCTTAGTCATTCTCATGCTATAATAAATTAATAGCCTATTGCTAACTTTCCATTCGGTTTTAATTTACTCTCTTAAGTATTACATTTATTTAAATCTAATATCTTCCTTATTACCAATATTATAGTTTCCTGATGATGTCATTTAAATGTCAAAACGTGTAAAAGATAATAAAACCCAATCGCATATCTAGCTGCTGGAATTCAAAGAGCATAGGAACATTTGAAAAAAACAACTAATTTCATTCATTACTCTTTAATCAAACAACTATCAACCAATTCTACTTTATTCACTGCATAATATGTATTTTAACTCAGTAGTATAAATAGTTTTGCTATACTTCTACCAAGTTTCTGTACCATATATTAATTGATTTTTAATATCAATAATTAATAACTATGCATCTTACTATCAACACTTTTATTTATTGACAGTTCTTTTTAGTTCAATTTTATACCTCACCTACTTAAATAATTTATTTATATCCTCTTTCGGGTGACCTGGCGGTTTAGGGGTAAGGTGTCAGACTTCTATGCTGGCGTCCGGGGTTCAATCCTCGGTCCCGGCAAAGATTTATTTGACTGCCAAACCCTTCCTTCACCTCTGACAAGACATCTTGTGAATGTGGGGAATGCCAGGCCTCAGCCGTGGTTCGGATTCCACGTTAAACTGTCCTTCATTTCATCTCACATTCACCCTACCATTGCAGATTAGCGTAAGTGCGTATAAACCGAACATGTAGTAAGACGCGGTGCTAATAATAATAATAATATAGCCTCTTTCATGATCAAAACTTGTTTTTTCATTTCATTGTTTTTTTTTAATCAGCCAAATGTCAACTCAATATCTAATATCTTATATTGTAAAATGAATAATTTTTTTCGCATACTTAACCAATTAATTTATCAATAGTTTCTATCAAACTTTGACATTTCTGGTTCATTATAAACAAAAAATAAATACATCAACTTAGATTAATTCAATTAGTTTTTTTACCATTCCAAATTGTATCAATAAATTGTAATAGTATGTTACTTCAGTGTGTCATTATCGTTCTATAACCTATTATTCTGTATAATTCTTATCAATATTAGTAATTTGATTTTTTCTTACCTAACAAAAATTACCTTGAAGTCCAAGTTTAATCTTATATTTACTGGTTTTTTTTTGTCGACTGGTTTTTCATTCTCCCCTCAAACGAATACAGGAACATTTCCTTTACATTCTACCTCTCTTCTCTAACTCATTTGTGTAAATATACAAATGATACAGATGAGAAGTAAGGTGTGATGTGATTCTAAATAAAATAAAAGTAATGGAAAAAAATGTTACTAGAATTCCAGTATTTCCCTGTCACTTCTATTCAGTTGAAACCGTTCCAGAAGACCCTGAAGAAGGGGGGGAGGGGAGGGGGGACATATAAATAACACGGCAATTCCGAGCTTTGGGTTTCTTTGAGAAATGATGCTGAGGTTTATTTCACTGACGCCATAAACTCTACGTGGAAGTTCTGTGGGCTGTTCTTTGTTCTTTTTACCTGTGCTGGGATCTTCTACCTGTTACAGGTCTAGGCTGTCTTCGGAGATAACAGATGAGTTGGGTGTGAGGAGATCTTTTTTTCCCTCATATTCAAACAAAAGTGAACTTTTTTTTTTTTTTCATTGGGAGGGACTGAAGGGAACTCGAGTTGAAGGCAACCTCCATGGTCAGCGAGAACTTATCAATCGTTGTCATACCACGCGGTTTTAAACACTATGTTCTGTATCGTTTTCTGGAACTACAACTCTATTATAACTAAGCTTATATTCTCTTTCGTCCTTCGCCTACAAACACTTTTAGCAAGTCAATAAGAAATAGGAGAAATAAAACTACCAAACTTCTTATCTTAAGGTAAAGAGGAAAGCTCGCTGCTATAGTAAGTAGCCCCGTGGCTTCTTTGGTGCTGGCTGACAGCTCACAGCTGACAGTCAGCATTTATGTATATACCGAAATTTTGACCATCAGAAGTGACAGCTGCTAAACACGTGTTTTTGCAGATCATATGGTTCGACGTAGGGATACATAATTTTCTCTAGTAACTTTTCAAAGCCATAAGCTGTCAGCTGTGAGCTGTCAGTGAGCACCAAATAAGTCATGGGGCTACTATAGTTCCCAAATGTTGTGAGCCTATCAAAATATTACTGTATTTGTTAGAGGAAGGCTAAAACTAGAGCACTTTTTTTCGTCAAGCCCAGTCCCATAGCTTCGAAAATATACTTAAAAAGTACTATTAAAAATACTATTATTGGGCTAATTTCACATTTTTACACCTTTTTTTCCCCCCCATATTAATAAAACCTATTGGACTTTGTTGACTTTAGTTGTTGTTGCGATAGCCAAATTTTGAAATAACGCATCGTAGAATTAAATATTGCGTTATAGCTGAACGTCTGAGCGACAATTTCTCTCTTACCGCGTCATCATTCTAGCAGTCTTCATAACAAAAAACTTGTATTGGCTAAAATAAATATAGCTTCAGTAGATACGGTGTGGATTAATTATCTTTACACATAACAATCCTAGATTATTTCAGAATTTTCTTTTGCGATCCTATTAAAAGCTAGGTACTTGATGTGTTCGAGGAAGGCTAAATCAGTTCCTTTGTTCGTTAAAACTGTGACATTTCACGCGTAACGTCGTCGAAAATTATCTAAATTCACATTTTCATAATATTTTTTTGAAATTAAAATAAAAAAATATAAAAAAACACATAAGGTTTTGGATCCTTTAGGGTCATGTTGGTTGAAACTTTTCAACTACGTTTCGGCGTGAACCATTATTTTAAAATAACAAACGACTTCTTAAGTAACGCGGAATTTTTGGGTGTCGGAAACGTGCGAGCAATGCTAGTTTCCTCATTTTCACAAAATTAAATTAGATGTTTGGTTAATAATTGAAGCACAAATTCAGTAGGTGGATAGGATTTGTAGAACTATGCTAAGCAATGGCACTTTTTCTAGAATAAATGCTTTCCTAAATATTATTATTATTATTATTATTATTATCACCGCGTCTTACTACCCATTCGGATTATACGTACTTACGCTAATGTGTAATGGTAGGGTGATTGTGAGATGAAATGAAGGACCTACAGTTTAACGTGGGATCCGAACCACGGTGGAGGCCTGGCATTCCCCACATTCACAAGATGTCTTGTCAGAGGTGAAGGAAGGGTTTGGTAATCAGTTAAATCTTTGCCGCGACCGAGGATTGAACCCCGGCCGCCAGCACAGAAGTCTGACACCTTACCCCTAGACCGCCAGGTCACCTTTTCTAAATAAATTCTAGCACAATTCGTAATGTGTATGTTTAAAATTCAAGTGTAAATTAAATACTAATTTTTATGAGACTATTAGGGATCGAAAGCGCTAATCTTACACTAATTTTTTGCAATAGGCTTCTTAGTAAGACTAGTGAATTGTTACAACGATGGCTGCAGATTCTCGCGCAAAATGTTTCCAAAACAATTTTTTTTTTATTGGAAAAGGTTCTATAGAATGAAGCTTCACTCGACTATTTAGTTTAAAAGCTTACTGGCCAAAATGTATCAACTTTACAGATATATTTAGCTTTCGGTATAATTTGAAACAAAACGTATAGTTCCTTCACGTACAACACGATGATAATTTTAAAACTACACCTATCAAAGCTCTTTCTATCTTTGTTGCACGTTTCCACTCAAGATAAATTGAGTTATAGTTTTAACTAAATACAAATATCTTAGGTACCTGTCTACAATCATACACAAATCAGGCTTTCCGTCAATAATTATAGCTCAGTTCGTGGAAATATTAGCCAGTACTAATGTACCGTTGTACAGGGGACGCCCCAATGTACTATTAGTATATTCTTTCCATGGAGACTTTCCTTGTCCCAACGAGATGAGATGAGATGAAGATGATAATGAGTATGAGGGCGTGGAACCAGAGGAAACACTTAGATCTAACTTCAGCCTAATTAACCAAACCCTGGTGACCATTGGGGTAATTCCCCTATCAGGAAAAATACTCGAGATGCCAGACGAGAATCGAATCCGAGTTCGTAGCCAGGTGCACTCACCACTAAACCACGGGGCTTGTTCATTAGAAATGTTGAGACTACCATTATGTACAAAATTAAGCTAAATGTTACTACCGTTCAATTTTCATTGCAAGGATCTTTTAGAAAATACAGGTATATATTTTTACGCCTAAACTGGATATATTATTTTACTGTTTACTGATGTAATTTTATAGATATTGATAATATACAGTAGCCCCATGGCTTCTTTGGTGCTGACTGACAGCTCACAGTTGACTTCTGACAGTCAACATTTAGGTATATACCTAAATTTCGACTGTCAGAAGTGACAGATGCTAAACACATGTTTTTGCCGATCATATGGTTCGGCGTAGGGATACATAATTTCGTCTGGTAACTTTTCGAAGCCGTCGGCTGTCAGCTATGAGCTGTCAGTCAGCACCAAAGAAGTCATGGGGCTACTGTACACGTATATCAAAGTGACAGCTGTGGATACCGTGAGCTGACGTGTGTACACGTGAAACTAAATATAATCTAGCTGTCATATTTAGGCTCATCCTATGAAAATTGGACTGTTTTGAAGCAATATTTTATTTATTTTGTCTTTTTTTTTTTTTGTTACAAAAACTGCAAACAAATGGCCTCAACTAAAGTTCGTTCACGGTAGGAGTTTACCTGTGAAAGGACTTTTTTCCCTACCAGAAATCTATTATATAGTAGGATATTGGTATGAAAAAAGACCTTTCAGAGGTTAACTCCTACCGTGAATGAAGTTTAGCGTTCCTTTCCTTCCCATGCCATCATATATATATATAGGCTATATATATATTTGAACAAAGTGTAAATAATTTCTTATGTTTCAAACAAGCAGCATCTTCTCCGGATTTGTCTCCACTTTTATCCTCTTATTCCTATACTTAACCTATACCCTGCCAACCTTTCCAAAATCTTCTTCCCACAATCCCCCCCTCTGCAGCTTAGAGAGACGGTATCCCCATCCCGCTCCAAAACCCAACCCTACATTCCATACCCTCCGGGACTAGCTAGAATTTCTCCAGACCAAAAAAATAAATATAATAAAATGTTAAAGGAAAAACCTTTACCCCCGTTCGTACGATATATACTTGACTACGCTTCACTCCAGCTCTCTGTCGTAACAAGGTTGCGCGCGCAATTTCGCCAGGAAATCCGTTCAGTCAAGACATTTTTGGCGGGAAAACCTCGAATGGTGCTGTTATGACCGGTCGCCAGTTCATAGAGGGTGGGAGCACACGTGCACATTCAAATAATACGAGAGATGTTTACTATTATATAACTAACTAGTTTAATAACATGAAATATAAAATATACAATTATTTACAAAAGATGCTTGATACATGGTATCTGTCCCTGGGTAAACTACCCTAACTATAATATTATTCTTAGACCGTGCAGAGGTCTTTAGTTTGACAACATCCTTTGTTGAAGTACCGGACACAATTGTCCTGCTAGTCAGTCATTTTGTCCCTGCATGAACTCCGGGTCATGAACCGGCCGTTCATCCTTATTAACTGGAATTTACATGTTCAATACAGAAGCCATTGTCTCAAGACTAGAGTTTGTTCACGATAGGTTTATACCTGGAGGGCAGTTCGAAAATCATATGTATAGGTTTTGGGTTGCCAACACTTGTAAAAGATCACCGTTTTGTTATAAATGTAAAGATCTTTAATTACCTGTTATATATTACATTTAAAATAACGTAAACTTAAGTTTTCTCATGCTATTTCATTTTTTTTTTAATAATTTCTTTTTATCCAACTCGAAACATTATTTTAAACATAACTAAAACTACTTATTTTTCGTTTTGGAACGTTACTGACTATGTGTAATATAGTGCACACATCAATACCTTTCAATACAAGCATCGTATTTACTTGGAAAAGAGAAAATACTTTATAATTACCCGAGTTTGCCCTATATATAATAAATTATTTTATGAATATTTTAACGTATTTCGATATATTTAACTGAATAAAATATTTGTATCCGCTGCGTGGATGCATAATTGTAAAAAAAACTTGTTTCCGTCACGTTCAATCACGTGGTTTAAATTCGTCGGCCGCCATTATGAAGCTATATTCGTTAGACCTTTTGTGAAAGGGCTGTGAATAATACATTTTTTTAAGTGGAATAAAACGATAAATAAACTTTGTGTCCGACCTAAAATAAACATATAAAAATAATATTGGCCTTAATTACTGTGGTTAACTATCACATTCATATATTACCATCTGTTTTCATTACAGTGACCCAAAGTAATGGATATCAGCTGTTGAAATAGGGAGATATTAGGGGTTATTTCTAGTAACTTTTGATCTGTCATCTAAGTAAACTTAGGTCATGAATGAATAAATTATAGGAACGTAACAGTAAGCTAGGAATCCGTCCTAAGTCGCAACTATTCCTAGTTTCAACTTTGCACTTCCGTAGCTGCACATTTTTAAATTTTGAGTGTACACTCAGTTCTAAAAACTGTTAGCTCCCAACAGAGCCGTCGATGAGCCAGACAATATTTTAATGAAATCATCTTGTCACTACACAGCGGTATAAAAATCTTTCATTTTTGTCAAACCAAGCATGTGGATTTAGTGGTACATTTGCCCCCACTAAAGATCTTTTGACCAGGTTTAGGATTTGGTATTCAAAGAATACACCATAGCCACAGACAAGTTATACACCAGACACTCAGACAAGTTATACACCAGACCCTCAAACAAGCTATACACCAGACCCTCAGAAGAGTTATACACCAGACCCTCAGACAAGCTATACACCAGACCCTCAAACAAGCTATACACCAGACCCTCAGAGAGTTATACACCAGACCCTCAGACAAGTTATACACCAGACCCTCAGACAAATTATACACCAGACCCTCAGAAGAGCTATACACCAGACCCTCAGACAAGTTATACACCAGACCCTCAGACAAGTTATATACCAGACCCTCAGAAGAGTTACACACCATACACACAGACAAGTTATACACCAGACCCTCAGACAAGTTATACACCAGACCCTCAGACAAGTTATACACCAGAACCTCAGACAAGTTATACACCAGACCCTCAGACAAGTTATACACCAGAACCTCAGACAAGTTATACACCAGACCCTCAGACAAGTTACACATCAGACCCTAAGCCTCCAGGTTAGAATCGCTGTGATCCGTGGGAGAGCTTGGGTTAGAAAGAGATAATAAGTGTGAATAAGGGTCGATAAGAGCCTATATAGTAATGTAAAAGTGAAATGACATATAAGGTATTCTTAAGGTTCCCCTATGGGATTTTGGGGATTATACATTCATACCAAAAATTAAATGTAATTGATTTAAGTGTGAAAGGAGTCAATATTGATTCTCTCTCTACAAAGATTTTGATTAAAATTCGTATCGAGGTACTTATATATATATATTTTTTTTTAACAAAATATATATATATATATATATATATATATATATATATACATATATTTTTTAACAAAATAGCTATTTCATTTTTCCGGAAAAATATCTTAAAAAGAGTAGCCCTACTTAACATAGGTAGATATCTCCAATGTTGATATATTTTTGGTATATCCCCGCAACTCTTTCAGGTTCTAAAAAACTTACTATTGCGTAGTTTTAATTTAACAATCAAAAATAAAAATAAGCTTTTAACTAAATAACTTCTTATAAAACCATTATTTTCTGAGTTTTTTTGCATATATATTTAAAAATAGAGGTCTGTGAGAGGGGAAAGTGAGTTTAGAAAGTCTGTGCGGTACTGTGTACCATTTAATTATTCTCAAGTAGGCGGCGTTCTAGGTGCGAAGATACCTAAAGATGAATAAGTTGTTTATCCAAGAATGTGCTGAAGAACCTGTCTTAGTAGCTTGTATGCAGCAGGTGAACAGGGGGGAGGGGGAGTATGGGAAGAAGGGTGGGTTACATGAAAGAGGAAGGGGGAGAGTGGTTCCCAAAGCGAGCATAACAAAGTGAGCAAGTTTTCTGAATGGATCTTTTTCTTCTTAGGACGTTGACCTTGAAACTCTCGAAGTCAACTCTGCCACCTACTTTTAAGAACCTTCTTTACATTCTAGAGAACATGACGTCATTATAAATGTGATTAACGTTTTCCGGCATCTTTGAGGTGGGTATGTAGGGGACGTGAGAAAAGGCCAGTCATATATCTCCAATAGAAATATAAGAGTTTAATTTTCTTCATATGGTGACCTCAACAGTGATTGAATATGTCAAGGATGTCTTGGAATTTAATGACAACTTTTTCTCTTCATTTAAAAAGTTTGTCATCTAATGCCACTATGCTCATGACAAATATTCAACAACAGTGTTGATATCACCATGTGAATAATATTAAACTATGTTTGTACTGGATAAATATTTGATTTAGTTTGACCAAAACTTTTTTTTTCTATAAGAAATGCAAAAAAAAACCTGACCTTTTTTCGCGTTCCCATCATCCTCCACTTTAAACCAATCAATTTTATTTTCAGGTTAAAATTTCAGATCATTGAATCAGAAAGGAAGGATATGTTTTTGTAAAGGTCTTTGTTGGTCCTCAGCAGCCCCAGACGTTGGTGAAAGGGTGAAACATTCAACCACCAAATGCTGCAGTTGACACGCGAGAATGAGAAGTAAAATGGAGTGTCTTTGGTTGGGTTTTTTAATAAGCTTTATATATATTTTTATATATATATATATATATATATATATATAGCTTAGTTGATGTGTCCGATTGTTAACGTCCGTATAATAAACTCGCTTTGCCCCAGTGAGTTTTCTTTGCAAGTGGATGTAAACTAATGTAATTCTAGAGCCATTTTTTGATAAGTCTTCCACAGTTTAGCCACAAGATACCTCTAAAGAAAGGTCCGCACCGACTTTAATACATTTTGAGCTAGTTTTTTTCATCCACTACCACTTCCCAAAGCTTAGCCGTTTAACCTGGGGACACTTGTGTGTGTGTGTGTGTGTGTATATATATATATCTCACAGTCTTACTATCCAATCGGGCTATACGCTTATGTACTAATTACACTAATGGTTTTAGGGATTAGAAAGGTTATATTTATGGGAAGTGTTCAAGCATCAGCGTGGAGGGAGAGTGTAAAACCACTTTAGAAAAACCACCCAGAGTACACCCTACCAAGATTCGAACCTCAATATCCCCATCATCGGCAGTCTAGTCTACTACAAGAGCTGCGCCTTAGACCATGCGGCCACTGAAGCAGATGCCACCAATATTATTAACCAAACTATAAAAAAATCGTTAGTAAAAATACTACACAAAACCATGAATAATATAGATGAAAAATATATTATTAAAATGACATTTGCAATTTTTCAAAGAATAAGAGGAGCTTATAAGCCGAACGGTTAGTAAGACGCAATGCTATAAAAATATGTATATATATATATATATTTATATATATATATATATATTATAACTGTCAAAATAATGAATAACATCGGAACTAGACATTTCTACATAACCAAGTTTTTATTCAATAATAAATGCCATGTGAAAGTTTGTGGTAAAACTTTTAAACAAGAAAGTTCTGACAGCTATCACAATTTCTTCAAACTAATTAGGTTTTGCGATTCATTGTCATGATCTACAACAAGTTTATTTTATATATTTGTTTGGCATTCATCATAAGGGGGTAATTTTGCTGTACCAAAATAACCTTAACAAGTGCAATGCGGGTTGCGTGACTCGCAGGGTTGTGATTCATGAGGAAAGTATTGCCGTTATAAAGGAATATAGAGCGACAGCTATAATTTTTGGACTTGACTAACTAAAGAGTTTATATTTATTTTATTAATGAAGGGTATTTAAATTATACTTTCTAATAAAAGAGCTTTATTATCATGCGACTTACAGACTAGCTCCAACTAGAACAATCTAACTATGCATACTTGGCCCAAATGTCAATACATTAACTATAATAGCAATTTTCAGCCTTTTTTTCAACTCACAGCACACTAAATAAGTCACTAAAATTGTTAACGCAAACCATTAGTTTTTTTAAGGAAACATTTTATCTTTGAAACAATGAGCCCTAAGATTGTGTTTAAAAGTTCAATAGATAGAATTCTAATAATTATGATATTTTAAAAATAATATTGATCATGGATATAAAAAGATGTATTCATTCTCCTCAATTTATTTGTGTTGCTTCTTTTTGTAATCTTTCCTAAAACTCTTGCGGCACACCGGCTGAAAAACGCTTCATTATAGTACTAGCAAGAGGACAAACACGTGACCAAATATTTAAACTATATTTGGTCACACCTAATCATACCTAAATGTATAATTATCACAGCATTAGGCCAGAGATTCGCATACCTGATTGTGGAACTAAAAGACTGAAGCTTCACCTTGATGGGTTGAGTTAATTTTATTTTTTTTTCCATTGGGGGTTTCCATATTTTCTTCTGCTCGTGTAATTTATAAATTAACATTCATCTTCCTTATTCTTTTCATTAATGTTAAGTAACTTATTTTATTATTAGGTGCTCTGTCTTACGACAGGTTTAATTTCTTTTATCAGTAAACTTAGACCACCAATGCGCTCTGTCCTCTGCCTCCTACTTCAGCTCCCAGAATTGTTTTCTTTCCTTCAAATCATCCAATATTTGTCTTCCTTCTTCCTAAGCTCCTCTTTCCCTCAACCTCTCCTTCTATGACGTCGTGCAGAAGACAGTTCCTCCAATTTGCTTTGTACCAAAGAATCACAACCGAAATGGTTCTCCTGTCACCCACTCTAAATAGCTTACGAGGCTTGTAGCCAATGCATTATAGAACTAAACAATAAAAAGTAAATCCGTATTTTGGCCAATATTTTACTTCCATTAGTTAAAAAAATTAAAAATCTAGTTTCAATAAAATGAAAGTAGTTTTATTATTAAACTTACATAAACAATGAGTAAAAACAATATTATTCACATAGTAAAACATTTCAAATTATACCCAGCTTAGTGAGATAAAGAATTTTATTTATCTCTCTTTCTCTTTTACACACACACACACACACACACACACACACACACACACAGGAGTTAAAACTTATTTTGGGAGGAATTTGCAATGAATTTGAAATTATATCCTTAATAAACATTATGTATAAGGTACCCTCGGATAAGGGACATCTTTATAAAGTTTGGTTTAAATCTGTTCATTGGTTAAAATTAGTTTGATAGTTTAAATAATCACACAAAAACATAATGTATCAACCACATTGGTGGTTTTTTTACTTCAAATACAATAGAAAGAAGTTTAAACTTAATTTGGGGCGCCCGAATTCTAGACTCTTCGAATTCCTACTACCCTGCCCTATTTCAATGTAGAAATTACAGATTCAAAAAACTCGCAAAAAATACATCTAAAATATTAATCCAAAGTTCTTGATTTGAAATCACAATTTCATGAGATCTATAGAATCAATTATCTATAAATTTGTATAGCTAAGAAAACCAGAAACTTTAGTTCCTTTGGATACATTTCTTCACGAAGCTGTAATTCTCTTATATATAAATTACAATGCAGGTCTCAGGGAGGGGGATCCAAAGTGAGGGCAGGAAGAGGGTGCGTACAACCCTCCCCCTATCAAGAATTTATTTAGTTAGTACTAACGATAGTAATTAAAAAATTAAACCAATTAGATCTATGTTATAGTCACTATTAGTTGTACTGTCACGTAATATCCCACTAACTAGTTGTTTCAGATGTCAATCACTGTCAATAATTGATTTACATTTTTAACACATAATTTAAATAACAAATATTAATAAAGAATATAAATAAACTATGAAGTTATATGGGTTTTTGCAGGTTTTTCCTCAAATTTTCTAATTAATTTCTAAATTACTTCTACTCCCAAATTTACTCTAAGATTTTGAAGAATTTTTCGTCAGAAATTCTAAAGGGGGGAACCTTCCCCGGCCTGATTCCTTGAGAGCGCACCCCCCTCACCCCCACCCAAAAATCCCGGATCCACACCTGCAAGGTCTATCATCTTAAATAATAATTTAAGTTATCTCGTTGATTTGTGTTGAATATAAATTATTGTATTTACTTTAATAAAAATATACTTTTTAATGTTGGTATTTTTTAGCAATCTTTTTTTCCCCGCTTTTTTTTTCGTTGATAGCTTGAGGGCTACATAAAAATAAGTAACGGACAGTAATTTACCAAGGGCTGCCTTAGAACATTCGCTTAACCGTGAGGTTTAAACAAAATGATGTTCTCTTATAGTCGGGGATGCTCGCGCATTAGTCACGTGATTTCCATTCCAATTACTTTCTCTCTTGTTGCCTCGAGACATATTGGGATTTTTTTTTTTTAAGGAATGATGGGAAGTTGGTAGGTTAGCGCTGGTGAGCTGATTATTGCAAATTGATGAGAAGAGGCGGGGAGTTACTCGAAGGGTAGACGATTACGGACAATTAGAACACGGTGGGCTTGAATAAGAACTGTAAAAAACAACTTGTAATTATAACACCTAAGGCGATGACCCTCCAATTTTTGTTTTAATTCTCTAAACTTTAGTAAGTGCACTAAAGTTTCAGAAATGTATTTAAATGATTGGTTTTTCAATATAAGGGAAATAAGTTACTAGGCTAAGTAGAAAAATGTATTGTGTTAATATTATTACGAAGAAAATAAACGCTTCTAATAGTATTCCGAAGCAAATTTTGTTTAATAGTATTGCGAAGCAACTAAACGTTTTTAAAATTATTACGAATCAAATAAATATACTATTTTAATATAATTGAGAAACAAATAGATTATTAGAATAGTATTGCAAGCAAAAATATGCTTTGATTGTATTGCAAATGAAATAAATGCTGTTAATAGTATTACGAAGCAAATAAATTATTTTAATAGTGGGCCTATTGCGAAACAAATAAATGATTTTAACATCAAATCAAACCAAATATGCTTTTTATAGTATTCCGAAGCAAATCAATGATTTTAATAATGTATATATTCATGTCCTGAAATTTGATGACCTAAAAAATGACCAAATATGACTTTAAATTTTAAAAAAAGAAAGCACAAATCAGTAATGAGTGCACATGACAAATAAAACACGCACTTTACAAATTAAATTAATAAATTATTTGGAAGCAATGAAAAGCCCTTAACTGAATATATTGATTTCTAAATATCTACTTCAATCTCTCAACACAGCGCTCTCTAGGTTAGTCGTAGTATTTGATCAGAATTTTTTTAAACTATAAAATCAAAGTGGATACAAATGTAATTATTACTCTTATTAATATTGGCCAGTTTATAAATTTTAAATAAAGCATCGCTAGGAAAATCATTTGCTTCAAATTCAGACATTGATTTGTATATTTTTGGATCGAAAAGTCTACAAAAAAAAAAGTCATTTTGGAATATATATTTTTCAACAAAACTTTCTTTAACGCACTTCTTAGTGGGGACTAGAATTTCTAAAAAATGTTCGTGACACTGAAAATGTTCCCAGCCTCATCTTTAGCTTTCTTTTTTTTTGAACCATACAATTGACTATGTGTGGAGTCTCGCTCCTTCGTTTGTGATTTCCAAACCGTCATTATTTAATGGAATTTTCTTTAAAAAATTAAGGATTCTTAATTTATTTTTCCTCGTTAGGTAAACTTAGGTTAGTGTAAGTTGCCAAACTTCACCTTCCTCATTCGGTAAACTTAAATTATTGAAAGTTTACCATACCCATTAAGGTTATACACTTTTGTACTAATTACGTTAATGGTTTTAGAGATAAGAAAGGTTATATTTATAAGTGTACACACATTTGCATGGATGATGGGTGGAAAATCATTTTAGAAAAACCCTGAGTACACTCAACTGAAATTCGAAATAGTGTAGTATGAGAATAGGGCTTTAGACCATGTGGCCACCGAAGCGAGTTAAAGTTGTTTAAATTCACCTCTCTTATTTGAAGAACTTAGAACTTAGAAAGTGTGGATGTAGGGAACACGAGTTAAGGCCAGCTTTTCGCAGTTTTATATAAAAACTTATTTGTAACCAAAAATAAATAAAATATTGCTCCGTTAAACACAAAGAGTTTAATTTTCTTCACATTTTGATACCAACAGTTGTTGAATATCTGTCATGAGCAAAATGGTATTAGATGACAAACTTTTTAAACGAAGAGAAAAAGTTGTCAATAAATTTCAGGACATCCTTCCTTGATAAATATTCAAGAAATGTTGATATCTCCATTTGAAGAAAAGCAAAAAAAAACCTATATATGTACCGAAGTAGTATTTTACGAATATTGGCTAAAAAAAGTTTCTACAAAAACATCTCGCGTGCATACCAACCTTAATATATGTTATCAATACCTATAGAATAGAAAATGTAATCATTGCCGTCCGATTATTTTTTTATAAAAGGCTATTATTATTAAAATTGGATTGTGATTATACTGTCAACCTTTTTTTCTAAGTATTTAATATTCTGGCTTTTCATTTTCTGTTTTGAAAACCAACTATTTTAATACTGTATATATAAATCATAGGCATACCGTCCCACTTGATATCCCACACTCAAAGCTAAGGACATGAAATTGAGATTCGGGTTAGTAATAACTACATGTAGCGTATAACCCAAACGGGTAGTAAGACACGATGCTAAACAAAACCTATACAATTAATATATTTTTTTAAACTAGATACCTAGGTTTTCTATATCTCTAGTCATCTTTCCTAATACCTCGTTTACGGGTACAGAAATACCGTAAAATATTGTTAGATTTGTTATGACCGCATCTTACTACCTGTTGAGGCTATAAGCATAATAATTACTCTAACGGTGTATGGAAGAGGAAGGAAGCATTTGCATGGAAGGAGAGTGGAAATTCATGGAGGAAAGACCAACCTAAGTAGACCCAGCCGGGATTAGAATTCCGATCTCCCTGTCATCAGCAGCTCAAGTTTAACATGAGAGTGACGCCTTGGACTGTTCTGCCACTAAGGCGGGAATTTGTATATTTAAATATTTTTTTTTAAACCTCAAGTATATTGCCACACAAAGAAAGTATTTATACTAATGCTAATATGCTAATGAGCCTGCAAAATTATTTTAGATCTGAAATAAAGCACTTAAAAAATAAAGCTATTAATAATCTGATGAGAAACTATATCTTGGTAGAAAGTAATAAAATCTAGCGTAGCGTGCGACGATTTTTTAATTATTTTTTTAGCGTTTGTGACTCCAAGCACATCTTTGTTGACAAAAATTAGAAAAAAATAAGAATCAGTTTCTAAAACTATCCACATAAATAGCAGTACCCTGGTTCAGTGCCGCACCCACAGGGAGCTCAAGAGGGTTAAAGTCTCCCTAACCCCTAAAGATAAAGAAGGTAAAGAACGACAATAAAACTTTTATCAAAGTGTCCGTATATTATTATTTTGGAACGTGATCCTCAAACAATTTATTTTTAAATAGACTTAGTTGAAATCGTGAATTTGTTGGTGATATATCTCTTCTGTGTTCTCTAACTACGTATAGGCCCTACCAATGGTTATTTGTTTTATAACTATCTGAGCCAAAGTTAAATCATTCCAAGCCATCAGGCTTGAAAAATATGATTAAAAAAAAATATACTTGAGGTTTGACAAAGTAAATATGCCAAGTTTTCATTATCTATATTTCTTGATTTTGGAGTTACCTATACGGTGATCTCATAATTTAAGTCGTCAATTTCTTGAAGTACAGGCCTTAAAAAGGATAAAAGGATGCTAAAGGTTTTTATATATATATATATATATCCCTAAGACACCTACGCTAAATTTAGTCTTCCTATCTTAGTTTTTGGGTGAGTGTTCTAGAGGGTGAGACTTACAATATTTATAAATATTAGTAAATACAAAATTTTGGAAGTGCACACCTTAGACTTCAATGGAAAAGTACAGTGTTTAAGATTTTTTAGGTTCCTTGGTTTTGTAGGCACCCGCGCTGGTGGTGAAGTGGTCTAGGGCGCTGGGGTTTGGAATTACATAAATTCAGATGTCGATTGGCTATCCAGGAAGGTACTTCTACTTATCTATTTAAAAAAATATATGTTTAGAATCGATTGTAGCTTTATAAATATAGTACAGAGTTTTCAAAAATCTTAAATCGTTTTCTAGCACCCAAGATTTACATCTACAGTACCCTCGAACATCTTTCAGTGTTCTCCTTTTTGGAACCCTCTCAAACCTTTCAATACCGTTTTTTGTTTACAACAGACTCAAAAAAAAACTAGAATTGTTTACAAACACCTTGCAGGGTTCTCAAATAATTCTGGTTGTTCTCAAAATATTATTTCAAAAGTTTTCAAATACCTTGGAGCATTTTCTAAGATCTTGAATCGTTCTCAAACAGCTTTCAGTATTAACAAATATTTTGGAGCTTCACAAACCTTTTTTCAGTGTTCTCAAAAATCTCAAATAATCATCAAACATCTCCCAGCATTCTGTATGTTTGAGTGTTTTCACACATCTTGCAGCGTTCTCAAATATAGTGCAGTTTTTTTTTCAACAGTCTTGCACTTTTCTAAATTATTTTGCAACTTTCTCAAATATGGTGGTGTTCTCAAAGTTCTGCTAGTATTTTCAAACATGTTGAAGCATTCACAAGCATCTTAGAATGTTCTCAAACACTTACGATGTTCTAGAAAATCTTGCAACAATCTCATTTGACATTTGACAATGTTCTAAAACATGTTTCAGTTCTATCAAACTGTCTTGCAATGTTTTCCGGCATAATGTAGTATTCTATAACCTCGTGTGACAATCTCAAACACCGAATTACAGCATTTTCCAAAACCCTTTTGGAGTTATTAAATATATCTAGCCATTCTAGATATATTTTACAGCGCACTAAAACACTTTTTAACTTTACAGAACATTTTACAATTTTAATAAACGTAGACTTAATTTGTATTGGGATATAGTTTAAGTAGTTTACCGTAAAGCTATTGTATCTGTGTATCAAATAGTCGAAGCTACTATATATGCTTTTTATGGAGGAATTCTTCATTTAGATATCATATAAGGAAGTTGAAAAATGACACCTGGACAAGGTAATCGAATCCGGGACCTTTGGCTTAGTACGCCAATGCTCTAACAACTGAGCTATCCAGGGATCGTCCCGTGCCTATGGTTATTCTTCATTCATATTTTAAGATATAGTCTATGATGGACGTGCGGATATCTTCAGCTACAAATGTGGGATCTTATTAAGATCACGAGCTATCAGACAACGCAGCCACCTTCGACTCGGTAGTTGGCCTAATGCTGTCAATTGTACATTTATTATAATTGTAAGGGATTGCATATCAGTATATATTTCCTTACTAAAAAGCATAAATAATAGCTTTGACTATTTGATTCCTAAGTATGCAATCCCTTACAATTATAATAATTGTACAATGGCAACAATAAGCCAACTACAGAGTCGAAGGTGGCTGCGTTATCTGATAGCGCGTGATATTAATAAAATCACACATTTGTAGCCGACGAATTCCGTACGTCCATCACGGACTCTGCCTTAAAATATGAGGGAAGAATGGCCCTGTGTATGGGACGAGTCCTAGATAGCTCAGTGGTTAGATCATTGGCGTACTAATATAAATGTCCCGAGTTCGATTCCCGTGTCCGGGTGCCATTTTCCAATTTTTAGAAAATTTAATCTGTGTTAACATTATTAGTGTGAATGCACTGATAGAAACCTACTGTCTTTTTTTTTTCGTTTTGTTTTAATATTATTACATCAACACATATGAGCATTGCCTTGATTTTACTTAATACCTATATAGTTATATAATTAGAGAGTGGAGTTTCGTGAGCATCTTCAGGGCAATTAGTTGTTTTTGTTCTGTGCCTTCTCCTGTTAACTTGGCAGCTTTACTACTGCTTTCGTGTTTTCTACCTTGTTCGTCATCCAAGGTCTTTTTTTCAATCCACGGCTTTTAATATTAGAGAGCAGGATGCCGTTCACAAACTGACAGCGTTGCAACCTTTTATAATAGTGAATGGGTTGCTTTGGTATTTCTAGTCATTATAAGGAGTTAATTTATTGGTGTGGAGAATTTCAAGAAGAAGGTAGGAGAAAAGTGGGAAGGGGGACGAGGGTGGGGGAGGTAAGGTGGGGAAAGAACAGTAAAATAACCTATGAAAATGATCGCGTTTTAAGGCGGGGATGTAGGGAATGCGAGAAAAGGCCAAGTTTTTTTTTTGCAATTTTTATAAAAAAAAGTTCCAGTAGAAACATAGAATGTAATTAATTTTCTTCATATGGTGTAACGATACTGATTTGGACCCCTTTCATATATGTAAAAAGTCATGGATGAAGGGCATTTTTATTTAAAGTATAGTATGTAAAATATCCTTTCAATACTTCATCCATGGAGAATCACACGCTTTTCAGAACTGATGTAAATATATTGCACCATCAAAACAAAATCAACTCCGTAAGTATTTACCAAAAAAAGCAAGTGACGCTTGCTCCGTATACCCAATAGGAAGCTAGCCTTCATAACACCTGTCGCCAGGACTCTTTCGATTTGTTGGTTCTGACACTGGTCACGAGCGGTCCAACGGGCACGGGGTAGCTCATATATAAGCTGCTTGTGCGTATGAATCCATTAGCGTGAACACCACCACACAAAAAAACAACTTTGTATCAAAGACAGTAATTCACAGTGCCACTAACTGAATTCTGTAGTTCAACTAAGTTGTATCATATAAACTTATATCTCCAGTGCCGAAGATGAAATAACTTTAATAAATCGTGTGCAACATTAAAGGTCTTATTTATTAAATTAACATATCACACATAATTCCGTATCAATATAATTGGCTCTCGATCACGGGGCTGTAAATACATATTTTATCATCAAAATACCATACCTCTTTAATTAGTGCTCGATCACGAGGCTATAAATACATATTATATCATCAAAATACCATACCACTTTAATTAGTTCTCGATCACGGGGCTATAAATACATATTATATCATCAACATATCATACCACTTTAATTAGTTCTCGATCATGGGGCTATAAATACATATTATATCATCAACATATCATACCACTTTAATTAGTTCTCGATCACGGGGCTATAAATACATATATCATAAAAATATCATATCGCTTTAATTAGTTCTCGATCACGGGGCTATAAATACATATATCATCAAAATATCATACCGCTCTAATTAGTTCTCGATCACGGGGCTATAAATACATATTATATCATCAAAATATCATACCGCTTTAATTGACTCTCGATCACGGGGCTATAAATACATATTATATCATCAAAATACCATACTCTTTAATTAGTGCTCGATCACGAGGCTATAAATACATATTATATCATCAAAATACCATACCACTTTAATTAGTGCTCGATCACGAGGCAATTATCAGCTTATTAGACAATATCACTTCAATCGGAGCCCATCGCCGACCCGTAACGTTTTAATCGACACCTAACGCGGACCGATTAATTCAATAACCTAAGAATGGTGATATCAATAGTTGTTGAATATCTGCCATAAATGAAAATAAAAAGTTGTCATTAAATTCCAGGACACCTTTGACATATATTCAAGAACTGTTGATATCACCGTGTGAAGAATATTAAACTATTAGTTTTTACTGAAGAAATATATGATTTCTTACAACAAAATGTTTTGCTACAAAAACTGCAAAAATACTGATCTTTTCTCACGTCCCCTACATTCCCACCTTGGAAGTCCGTGTTTCTTAAGCCTAGTCCACAATGAAAAACACTGTCGGCAAATAATGTTTCTTGCTATTACCCCTTAACACACTGTCGCAAATGTAAGCACTGGGCAACTGCACTTGTGTTTACTAGTACCGCGAACAGATTTCCTGGCCAATCGTCATTGGTCCTCCGGCCTCCCCTAAATTCGTATTTGCAGCAGCAGGAAAATGAACTTTGGTACCTGACTAACGAGTCCCCTAGTTTCCTGTTCTCAAATTCGAACTGGTTTTCTTTTTTCTGACTATTCTTATCTCTGAATAATTTTTCTTGTCTCACAGTAAACAATTTTGGAAATACGTCTTTCTTCGCTCTGCTCTGGCAATCGACGCAATGCACATCCCACAAGCATGTCGTGCCGTGCCAAATCTTCGATCAAGGTCAAGGTTTTTTTGAAATTCCCTCACACCACAGCTCTATAGAGACGCACAGGAATCTAAAATCACAAAACAAAAAAGAAACAATCGTAGAGCTATGCTCACCACGGCCGTACACACACTAGCGTGATTGGGGTAAATGTTGTTGAAGTTTTGTGAACTAGGCTTAATAGTCACGAGAGAATTATTAATTCCTGTACACACTTTTAGCATTGGATCAAATTAGTTTGTAGAAATAAGTTTTTGTTAACCACTTCGGTGGTCGCATGGCTTAAGCCGGCGCTACTCTCACGGTAGACTAGACTGCTGATGATGGGGAGATCAAGGTTCAAATCTCGTTCAGGTGTAATGAGTTTTTCTAAGATGGCTTTTCATTCTCCCTGCAGGCACATGGCGGATACATTTCCCCTAAATATAACCTTCCTAATCCCTAAAACCATTACCGTAATTAGTATATAAGCGAATAACCCAAACGCATTATAGCACGTGGTTCTAATAAAAAGTTTGTTTATTTTACATGCTTATTAACTGATATATACCTAAATAAGTGTTAATAGGTTGGATTGATGTTCAGTTAACATGATACTATATTATTTGGTTTTGTGTTAATAATTAGACCAGTTTAGTTGGAATGTCACGTACTTACAGAGAAAGATGATAACTAGCCTCTAACACATTTTTTGTAGGATCTAATTATTTTGTACAAGTTCTTCTAAAGTCACTGTAATGATATTGGTTTGGATTACTATAAATTATGTAAAAAGTCATGGATGAAGGTAATTTTTATTTAAAGTAACATATGTAGTATATCCTTTTATGATTCATCCACGAAGAAACATGCGCATTTTAGAAATAATGGGAAAAGGATTCCACCACTAAAATATATTTTTTGTACAATATTTCCTGTTAAAGGAACAAATACACAGTATTTGGCAAAGACGCCAATTCCCTACACCAATAATAAGCTAGCCTTCACAACACCTGTCACCAGGACCCTTTCTATTAGTTAGTTTTTACACTGTTGATGAGGGAGGCAAGAGGCAAGGGGTATGTCATATATAAGCCGTCGTGCTTATGTTTAAGGCATCTCCCGCCTACGCACAAGTAGCACAAGCACACACAAGAAACGCAGTCAGGGACTCACTGGCACTGGCCCGCACAGTCACAGTCTAACACAGAATACAATAATCTACGTTAATATCACAAGTGTGCATTAATATAAAGCATTTAATTGTAGTGTTTAAGTAATTAACAGATGTCATTTAAATAAACCACCCACCTCGGTGGCGTAGTTGGCTAACGCACTTGTCGTGTTGAAGCTCGACTGCTGAGGACGGAGAGTTCGAGGTTCGAATCTCGGTAGGGTTAACTGGGGGTGGTTTTTCCTCAATTGTTTTCCACTCTCCCTCCACGCAAATGCGGGTTCACTTCCCAAGTCCTAATCCATTAGAATAATTAGTACTTAAAGCGTATAACCCGAACGGGTAGTAAGATTCTGTGCTAAATATTATTATTATTATTATTATTAAATAAACCGTGTGTGAATAAACAGCCATCAACAGTTCTCTTTCTTTAATTTAATTAAATATACCGATTTAATTAGTGCTTGACCACGGAGCAATTAACAGCTGGTTAAACGGTATCTTTTCCGCACAGTGATGATAGGCGCTCGATCACAGAGCTTTAGACAACCTAAACATCATCAAAGCATTATTTTATCTGGAAATAAACCGTAGTGTTTCAATCGACGCCCAAAGAGGGGCGATTGATTACATAGTGATACATCATAATAAAGAAACTAAATACATTATAAATTTAATTAAATATATAGCTAAATGGTCAAAACCAGATTGGGAAATTTTTCAAATGCAAGATTTCATTTTGCGTTATAGAACGCAGTGGGTTGATTCGACAAGATTGGTTTCTTCTTGGAAACGTATTTAATGAATGTTTTTCTAACCACGCCTGTAGTTACATAGCTCTTCTATTCTGGTTTGTCAAGATGGGAAGGTTTGGGTTGGAATCCTGGTCTGGTGTTCCTAGGATGAGTTTTCTCATAGTGATTCACCTCACTCCCTCCCCGTAAGTTTAGGCACATTTCCTTATTTTCTACCTTCCTTATTTATACTATAATGGTTACATGAGAATAGTCAGGATAGGAAGTAAACACGGAGAAAACAAAATATATTATCATTATATTTTTTGAATCAATAATTTCATCTGAGTCCGGCACTCTAGCTCAGTCCGTAGCGTGTCTGTCCTCTGAGCTGATAGTCCCGGGTTCGATTCCTGACATGAACGAAAAAATTATAATTGATTATCTGTAAGTTTACCCTTTCACAGTGATGAATTAATGGCCTGGGACTGGATGTTGTGCCTGTCCTAGCCTTAAGGTGCGGCAGAAGGGAGCGCAAGTATTTTTACAGTTTTTATAGAATATAAATTTTTTGACAAAAATAAATCAAATATTTATCCAGGAGCAACAAAGAATTTAGTTTTCTGCAGGTGTTAATATCAATAGATCTTGAATATCTGTCAAGGGTGTCCTGGAATTTTGTCAAAAACATTTTAAAATATTGAAGCCCGACGATCATATTCACGGGGAATGCTTGCAATGATTTTTTTTTATGTTTCTCCCCTTAAGGTAAGAAAGACTCTTGACAACACCATAGTCTCACGCCGGTGACTCAGCATTATTTATTATACCATTTTTTTTAGGCGAGTGCATTTTATAAGACTCTCGCACCTATAAAAATACCTTGTACGAACTATCAATGGTTTTTAGTGGAGAGGGGACCTAAACGTAACACATAAACTACTCGGAATTTGAATAGGAAAATAAAGAGAAAAAAAGACGGTCAGAATTAATAAAAGTATGTGCTAATATAAAACAAAAATGTCTATACGTTATGACAAGGGTTATTTAACGTTATACTTGCTTCGGTGGCCGCATGGTCTAAGACGTTACTCTCACAGTTGAATATACTGCCAATGATGGGGAGATCAAGGTTTGACTCTCAGTTCTGGTGTACTGAGGGGTAATTTTCCAAAATGGTTTTCCACTCTCCTTCCAAGCACTTATGGGTACACTTATTATAAGTATAGCCTTCCTCATCCCTAAAACCATTAACATAAGTGTATAAGTGAACGGGCAGTAAAATACGGTGCTAAAAAAGAAGTCTTAATACCCACCCAACCGGTCTATCTGAATATTTATAATCTACTAATGAGAAAGGTAAAACTAGGATTAACTTAAGCCACATTTTCGTGGAAGGAAAATGGAAAACCAAATGAGGAAAACCAACCTCATCAAAAAAATCAGATCATACGAGTTTGATATCTTAGCCCACGTGTCCTCAAATATAGGTAATGGCTTCATATATGAGTTAAGGATGAAGAAGGCAGTGAGGATATGCACTTGCTTTATGGAGGAGAGATGCTTTTACAATTATATAGAAAGAACACTAGCAGAAAACCACCCGAGTACATCCATCTGAGATCTGAACCACTAAATATTGTTTAAATATAATTATAATTTAAGGCAGTGTGTCTTCTAACTGTTCCCAATACTGAACAACATATTGTTTGACAGGGTTAATGAGTTTAAATATCTAGGTAAAATTTTAACCAGCAATAACAAAATTAGATCTGAAATTAGGAAAATAACACAGCAGTTAAATGCATGCTCTTATTCGGTCAGTAAGTTGTCGACGTCTTCTATGTTTTCAAGGAATGTAAAACTCAGAATATACCAAACAATAGTTTTATCAGTGGTTCTCTATGGGTGTGAAACGTGATCTCCTACCTTACAAGACGAAAACAAATTTAATGTATTTTTAAACACGGTGCTTAGGAAGATATTTGGTCCAAAAAAGGACGAGGCTACTGGGGAATGGAGTAAGTTACATAATGATGAGTTACACATCCTTTAGGCCTACTCATCACAATATATTGTTAGGGTAATCAAGTCTCGTAGACTACGGTGGGCAAGACATGCAGCGTGAATGGAAGAATCTAGAACCTTGTTCAGCGTATTGACTGGTAAACCCAATGGGAAGAGATTATTAAAAAGACCTAGATACAGATGAGAGGAGAACATTAGAATAGATCTGAAAGAAATAGGAATATTACTGTGGACTGGTTAGAACTATCTCAATGTAAGTATAAGGTATAATGAGGTGGACTGGGTAGAACTAGCTCAATATAGGTATAGAGTATAATGAGGTGGAGTGTATGGAAGCACTAGCTGTATAGTATAGCTGTAGGGTATAATGATGTGGACTGGATAGAAATAGCTCTAGATATGGATAGGGTGTAGTGAGATGGACTGGATAGAACTATCTCAAGGTAAGTATAAGGTATAATGAGGTGGACTGGGTAGAACTAGCTCAATATAGGTATAGAGTATAATGAGGTGGACTGTATGGAAGAACTAGTTGACGATAGGATAGGGTGTAGTGAGGTGGACTAGATAGAACAAACTCACTGTAGGTATAAGGTATAATGAGGTGAACTGGTTAGAACTAGCTCAATATAGGTATAGGGTATGAGGTGGACTGTATAGAAGAGCTAGCTGATGATAGGATAGGGTATAATGAGGTGGACTAGTTAGAACTAGCTCAATATAGGTATAGGGTATAATAAGGTGAACTGGTTAGAACTGGCTCAATATAGGTATAGGGTATAATGAGGAGGACTGTATAGAAGAACTAGCTGATGATAGGATAGGGTGTAATGATGTGGACTGGATAGAAATAGCTCTAGCTATGGATAGGGTGTAATGAGATGGACTGGATAGAACTATCTCAAGGTAAGTATAGGTGACGTACTTTTAAAGTGCGACAATGAGTTTTCTTCTAGCTAGTTCCTATTGCCAAAGAGTAAGTAAGAACAACTTGATAAGAGTTCGATGCTCATGTGGACCACCCACCTTAATATACTACATACCTGGCACTAACTGTCTAAACGGGAAATTTTCTAATGAATGTGTTTATCAAGCAGTGGGCGGCATATTATTTACAGTATCTTTGTTTCATAACCACACTTTTTTTTGTTCAATTTTTATAGTAAGATAATCTTAGAGATAGATACGATACTAAATTTACTTTCAAGTCAAGTAATATTATCCGTCACTTTTGATAGCTACCTATTATTAATAAAAGAACATTAATAGTGTAGCAAGATTTTTATGAATATCATCTCTTCCTATGAAAATTGAATTGTACCTGTGGCACAAAGTGAAGTTGACTTATCGGAGCCAACCTATCAATATTGTACTATTTTGATTTTACTTTCTAATAAAGAAAAAAAATTATAAGTGTGAAAAATGTTTACCTCGAGATTATGATGAATCTATACATTTTATGTGCGTCACAACCCAAATACAATTCTATCTATCTTCAGTTTGTTGTTTTGATTTCTATTGAAGTCCTCAAATAAATAATAGTTTTAGTGTTGGATAGATTTAGAAAATTAACATAAGGATTTTGTTTAAAATAAATATCTAGGAAATCTTTACAAGATTCTAAATTAAAGATTTGAGGTTGGATTACTGATTCAGTAGTTTTGAAAATTTGGTCTCAAACTATGAGAGACTATTTAAGAAAGAAATTATGACCACACCAGTGGTTCGCGGATTGGAAATTGCGAACCAATGATCTAAGGATTTAGACACCTCAGTCAGTTTTTGTGCGTTATTTCTTCTCATAATGTTTTATACAATTATCATTAAAATTCAAAGAATCACTGCATTCCTTTTTTGTAAATAAAACAGAAAAGCTTGAATAATTGTAAACAATATACACACTTTTGTCAATTTTATATTCTAAGTATAATTTTTAAACTACAATTCTACAATTTACAAATAACAGCCATGGTTAAATATAAATAGGGCGAAAATTCATTCATGTTATTCGCTTATAAATAGAAGAGTTTAAGGTATTATGAAAACTACTAATAATTTGAATCTAAGTCAAAATATATAACTAATTTTAAATGTGTCCTCATTTGCGTGGAGGGAGATTCAGAAAATATATATGAAAACCCATCCCGACAACATCCAGCTGGTATTCTAGACCTGACTTCCACATCAGCAGCAAAGCAGACTAACTGAACTTGACATTGAAACCACGTGCCTAACAGTGTTCAAATAATAAAATAGTTAGAGAAGGTTTATCCTATTTTATTTATGTTGTGTTTCGTCCAAAATAAAATCAAGAACGTTTTGACTAAAGTAACTTAGGTTTACTACACTTTAAGTGTCAAAAAAATTCTGAACATATCAAATATCATAAGCTCTAGTCCTATTTGACTTCAGAAATGATGACCTGTAGAAAGATTTAAATATATTTACACATACAAGTTTGGTAGAAATCCATCATTTGGTTCAAAAGTTAACAAGGGGAACAAACGAATAAACAAAATGCACCAATGGAAATATTTTGTTTACTCATGGAACAAGGAAAGTTTTAATGACTATATCTTCATTTGTGGGCACGTGGTCTAAGGCGTCGAACTCGTTTAGTCTGGTTTGCCATTGATAAAGAGGTCGGGATTTGAGTCCTTCAGGGGCTATCTGAGGATGAATTTTTCGTAACGATTTTAACCCCTCTTTCTACGCAAGTGCGGATGTATTTCCTCTAAGTTTTGTCTTCCACATCCCTAAAGGATTAGGGTAAGTAAGTGGAGCAACCGGATGGGCAGTAAGATACTGTGCACACACATACATTGATAGTAATAGGAATTTGACGAAAGAGATGTTTGTAGAATTATTGTTTAGAGCTGTTTCGGTGGCTGGATGGCCTAAGACGCTAATATAGCAATAGACTAGGTCGTCTTCGTAATAACACATAGTGTTTCTCACAACGACTCAATTTCCATTAGTATGGTACCATAAGTACCGAAACATGTTTAATGAAGTAATCCAGCATCTTTCCGTTGCTGATTATCACAAAGTAGTAGTGAGACAAGGAAATAGATAAGACTTAGATTATTTCACATCACTTCTAATTTTATAATTTCTATTTATCAACATATTTGGAATTAAAAATTGGTTTTGTCCATACTATATTGTATTTATTCAAGTCTTTGAAATAACAAGATTGTTTTGTTCTTACTTTATTGTATATAATATGTAAGTTTTTGTAACACATTTTTTTAACGCGCAGTAAATTTATTTTAGACTTTTCATCAACTTGTGTTTAGTCCATTTGATGATGTATGATTAATTTTATGTTAAATATTCTTATCTGACAATATGTTTTTCACCTGAAGTAAATCCTAATCAGACGTTTTGACTTGTAATTTCACTTAATACATCTACAAATTTAGTAACGGTTTAATCTATTCAATTATATTCTTTATATATATATATATATATATAGAGAGAGAGAGAGAGAGAGAGAGAAATCTATCCATGCCTTAACTTTTAATTGACTACACTACCGATGACAAAGATATTAGGGTTTGAGCCTGGTTGGGTGTATTGATTTTTTTCCTAAATGGTTTTCCACTATCCTTCCACCCAAATGTGGGTACGCCTAAAACTCCATGGTGTGAGCCCGTAAGTAAGCTATATTGACTAAGCGGCCGCCACCGTTAACGCTGATAATGCCAAAATTTGCTGATAGAGGGTGTGATGTAATCACAATGAATCTCCCAGCCATCCATCTAAGTTTTCTAAACAAGAGCTGCTACTTTTTTATTCAAGTCGCTCCTCATTTGTCCTCACATGACTGATTTTGACTCCGTTCCAGACCCACTTCTTTACAGATAAATTTTGGAAGCCTCAGGAATCGAGCCAGAGACCTCTGAATGTGTAGCCAGGAACTCTGACCACTATACCACAAAGGCGAGTACCTTCCTATATACTAGCCACTAGCGTAATTAGTACATAGGCGTGTAACCCAAACGGGTGGTAAGACGTGGTGCTAAAATCAAATTGGTTGGTAGATGTATAATGGTAAGAAAATTGAGGGGGTACATTTGTAAATACCCTGTAGCTATAAACGCTTTGTCCATCTTCCTGTACCACTCATCAAACAAGTCATTGGAAACAAAACGAAACTTTGTGATCTTCTTATACTTTTCATCAACATTCTTCCCTAGGCCTCTCAGAAAAGTTAGAGAGAGAGAAAATCACAAAAAGATAAGGGAAGGAAAAAAGAACAACCATGTTGGCTCACTACCCTTCCTCGTTGAATACTTATGATTCTCTAAAACCACCCTATCCTTTTTTTTTCTGCCCCTCTTAAAAAAAATAGAAGAGGGCTGTCATATTAGCGTTCACCCTGTTTCAGTCAACCCCTACTTGGGCTGATGCTTATTGGTCGAAGGAATGGTCGGCCATCATTGGGAGGGGCGGGCGGAAAGGGAACAACATTTTAGGGTGACTTGCCCCCTCAGGCGTTTTTTTATGAAGGGCTCAGCATTCCCCTCCTCTTGCAACCTCTCCTTCTTTGCCCTGCTTTAGTGCAAAAGAGATGATGCGCTTGGAATATAGAATATGATATATAGGCAACAGTAATCGTCATGAAATTATGAACTACGGTTGAGGCCAGACGTGAATCCCTTAAGGGTGGACATTCGCGAAACAGCATGTGATCATGCGCCAACCAAGTTATAGGTGAATGACAGTTGACTGTTATTTTGGTAAGAAACAACCAAGCCCTTGGTATCAATTGTCTGTCAAAAAACATTTCAGTTCTGTTTGTTCTGCTTTGTGACAAAGTGGAAGAAAGAGGTATAGGGCTAGAACACACAGGCAAGGATTTACCAAATCCTCAGCCTTACGGAAGTTTCTCTGCTCTTTGAGCCAGGTTGAGTCCATCAACACTGGGGTTCACTCAGATCCTCAGCCTTACGGAAGTTTCTCCACTCTCCTTGAGCCAGGTTGAGTCCATCAACACTGGGATTCACTCAGATCCTCAGCCTTACGGAAGTTTCTCTGCTCCTTGAGCCAGGTTGAGTCCATCAACACTGGGATTCACTCAGATCCTCAGCCTTATGGAAGTTTTTCTGCTCCTTGAGCCAGGTTGAGACCATCAACACTGGGATTCACTCAGATCCTCAGCCTTACTGAAGTTTCTCCACTCTCCTTGAGTAAGGTTGAGTCCATCAACACTGGGGTTCACTCAGATCCTCAGCCTTACTGAAGTTTCTCCACTCTCCTTGAGTAAGGTTGAGTCCATCAACACTGGGATTCACTCAGATCCTCAGCCTTATGGAAGTTTTTCTGCTCCTTGATCCAGGTTGAGTCCATCAACACTGGGACTTGCTAGTGTGCTCAGTGATAAAAGCACTTCTAAAATGTGCATATTGTTAAACGACTAACTTTTAAAATGCGTTTAATAAAGGGACCATTGTATCCGTAATGTTCAGTTTGAGTAAACTCTTTGTGAAGTAGACTTATACGAAGATAGGGTTGGGTCGCTACCTGAACCTAGTTTTGTGGAAGCAGGCCGATTGATTTGAGATGGATATTTGTGTCCTATCTACAGTTAAATCATGTTTAAAAAATTAGCTAATGTCCCTTGATGATACCAAGCGATACCCATTTTGAAGGACTCAAGCTCTCCCACGGAGCTCAGCCATCTTAACCTGGAGGATATGATTCTGGTGTATACCTTGTCTTTGGCTAGTAATAAATATATTTGTGTATGTTAGTAGCAAAGAATGCCTCATGCCCAAAATAGAGAAAAATATACCCCTAAGCCTTTTTTACCTCTACTTTCCCTGCAGCACCCCCCTATTCCCCTTCCAATCAGATGCGCAGTCAAGTTTCATGTCCAACCCCACCAGCGGTAGGGCCTAAAGCTCGTCCTAAATACATGCGCTACGGAAATAGATGGAGTAAAGTGGAATACAGAATATTATGTTGTATGATGTATAGGCTTCAGTAATTGTTAAGAAATTATTACCAAATGATTCTAGATACGTGCCCTACGGAAGTAAATGGCATAAATTGGAATATAAGATAGCAGGAACAAAGTGACCCGTTTCGGTGGCCACGTGGACTGATGTCAGGGTCATCTAGTTTGACAGTAACAGGGAGGTTGAGGGTTAGAACCCCGGGCCAGTATACTGAGGGTGCTCTTTCCTAAATGGTGTCCCACTCTCTTTTAACGTAAATACGAGTAACCTATATTTCCAAGAAAATTACGGTGCAATCACTCATACCTACTCCATTTATTAAGGGTTTAAAGTCGAACTCTGAAATCTTGGGGTAAAGTGCCCGCCAAAGGACCCTATGTTCGTGGGTCCAAACCCAACCGGGTACGAGCGATTTTTCTTGAGCGATAAAAATCCGTAACACAACCTCCTCCGGAGGGGAAGTAAAGCCGTCTGTTCCATGTCGATTGTGATATGTAAAAAAAAAAACCTTGGAAAGTAAGTCTAAATACCATTCTTGGAAAAATTTGTAAGCCCTTTCACGCTCGCTCATAGAAATTCTTGTGTGGTGATATAATCAGTTGGTTCAGGAAGTGCACGTTAAATACCTCAAATACATAAATAATATATATTAATAGAAGTCTAATGGTGTCTGTATAATATGTATGCATATATGTATGTATCTATGTATATACGTATTTCTGTCCAGATAACTTCCAGTACTTTCGATGAAATTTGGTGAAATTTTAGAGGAACCACTCAAGAGGTTCGCAAAATTTTCAAACTTAAAAATCGATCAAAAATAAAAATTAAAGACGTAGATTAATTTAATCATTTTAATTCGTAGTCATGTTGTTTGCATTTCAAATGCAAGGATAACCTAGAATATAAACTCCAATTTCAAATCCAAAGAGAAATTTCAGGTTATAATAAAGAGACCTGTGTTTATAGTTTGGTTGATTTGTATTTATGTTAGACTAGCCAAAAGTTTTTTCTTTTGTCAACGAAAATTTATATGTAACGTTGAACATGTTTATTTAATTTGCTCTTACATTTACATAGCCTAGATATTACGAGTAAGACGGTTTGTCGATTTCTGGGGCGAACAATAGGGTAATTAACGCGAACAATGGGGCCTTAATTGGCTAGGAGGGTGGGGG
>CABFVX010002746.1:80736-105136 GCA_902151425.1 Timema shepardi | reverse complement strand
ATCCCCGACCCTCACCTCCACCCCTCCCACTCATGCAGCCAACATACTCCCCCACCCCCTATCCACTAATTGACCCCATTGTTATGCAAATTTGCCCTCGGGGTTGCAAAAGTACCCTACTTAAGACCTCTTCAAATAAAGAGAGCAAAAGAAGTTGTAACACAGTTGCTTGATGAAGCCCAGTTGGCGCTCCGTGTATTTATCAGTCTGACAACGGCAGAGAATAATGTAAAATAAACTTAGAGATGTTTTAAAAAAGCTTGGCCACAACTTAAGAGAGGTTTAACTAGGACTAAGAAAACATGTTGACAACTTGAATGCAAGCCAATCAATTCACTTCCTGGAGTAAGGTGCTAAGAATTATCCAGTTTATGAAAAACAGAGATCCCCAGTATGGTTTCAAGTGATCCCTTTAAGAGGCTGTGTTTGGTTGTGCGCCAAGAGTTGGCCTGTCAACCATTCCTATTAGAAAATAAGTACATGATTCTGTGGAGGATGAAACACAATTGAGAAATGCTTTGAATACATCATCTAAACATGATAATGACGAATTAGTTTAAGAAACTGTGTCAAATGAAAGTGTTAAAAGTATATGTATTTTAAAAATAATATTGAAAGGATAACATTTTTTGTTGGAAATATGAACAGCCTATCCAAATATCATGCTCAGAAGACTGTCATTTTGAAAATAAAATTGAACAAAAGAGTTGCAGTTTTTGTTTAAATTTATAGAAAGGCTAGTTGTTCAAACAACATGTTAAAATTATTAATATGGCTGGTCAGACTATTAAAAAAAATGGTCCAAAACATGAAAAACTATGTTAGTAATTTAGACTAGTTATTGTCAAAAGCCGGTAAACCAAAGGGTACAGATTATTCAACAGAGTAAAATTTGACTAGCAAAATGAGTGGTCTAACAGTTTAGCAGTCAAGATGTTGTGGATATGTGTGGTTAAATTTTCATCCAATCAAGATGTGTTTCCAATTATTGGTTAGTTAGGTGCTTCTATGCCATTATTTATGATGTAATGAAAGAAGATGCAACATCAGTTTTAAACTTAATTAATAATGGTAGACTGTAGCATAATACAATGTGGATTGAGTTTGAAAGTCGAGGGGTTAGAAATAATATTAAGTACCAAGTGGAAATTACAGTATATATATGATTTAAAAATAGAAAACATACGTTTTTTGGAATCAACTGACAAATATTTTGTGAATAATGGTGATAGTTATGCATCCAAAAATTTCGTATGAACCGGTTGTCGTGATTATACTTACAGTTCACGCAGTGAAGTGAGGTTGGAGAAAGCGTCATCGTCTATTTTAGAGATCTGATTCCTCTTCAGCAATCTAAACAATAACAAAACAAATATTTAATTTTTGCCTGTACATAAAACATATTTGCATGGAGGTCTGTAACCATTTTAAAAACTAGAAGGTCATAATATTCTTTACATCATATCGTGTAGTTCATAAAAAAAAATAACTCCAACTCCGTGGTGTGAGTCTGCAAGTGAGCTATTCCAACCGAACGGCCACCGCCATTAGCGATGATAGTGCCAACATTGTTGTAACAACCCTAGTATCAGCGCTTATCTCAATTTCTAGAGTTGTTCAAGGGGTCAAGCTATTTTCCTTACTCTGAACACGAAGACTTTGTTCCAAAATCCGAATCGAAACCCTACTTTATTTTGATTTTAGACGATGTCGCTTGCGATAATCAATGCAACATAAATACTTATTTCAGCATAGTTTGGCATTCGCCAATATATTGTTTCTCCTTGTTTTAGACCTACTCTATAAGTACTAAGAAGATGCTGGAAGATAGCGCTAGTCTCCGCATCCTTTTTAAGAATGGGATATACATTAAACACATCTACAATGATCATGTCAATACAAAAATGACGTTCCAATAGTTTAAGGAGATATGCTGGCAGAATTAGTAGGATTTTATAATCTTGAGGGAAGATCACTATATCGATAGGGGGTGATACCCTGTAGGCTAGATTTATTTTGCACATTTAATATTCGCATATACTCAGTTTGTGGTTGTAACAAATCATGCCATCCATTATAAATACAAACATAGCCTCAACAAGTATATATCTCACAGTGACATGGAAAATAATTTGACTTTAAGCCCTAATAGATATTTTAATGCAGACTTGTGAAGGATCATCAAAATCGAATCTCTCATTACATCGTAAGATATATTTAATATATATTTACCAATAGGATGGATACTAAACATAGTAACGAACAGATACTCTCAGCAACGCCAAGGCCAAAGGGAGTAATTTATTGTCAGTTCAGATAAGGATCGAACTGTTCGCCAACTTAGTAACAGACAAAGTATGGAGGAGGTATGGAAACTATCGCGTTAGTCGGAAGGCTGTCTCGACAAAGTGAAAACAGAAAAAGATAATTTTAGTCCTAGGCTACTCAAACTGGAAAAATATTTAACTATACAACATAACATTTACGCCGACTTATAGGATATGATGACAAGAGATATTATGTCTGCTAAAGTGATGGGGGATGATCGGGTTTACGACGAAGATGGTTTAGTCTTGTGTGACATCACGTTACCCATATTACCTTCGGAAGCAGCTCTAAGGCTTATGTATACAAGATGCCTAACAACAGTTACGTATACATATCGCCTACTTGGGTTCAAATACCATCAGGAAGAATATGAGATATTTTGAACTGGATTAAGCTAGTGGGCCCGGCTATGAGATTGATAAAATCATCGAAATTTCCACCATGTATATGAACTTGATAAACGTAATACGTTTATTAAACCTTAATATTATCATAAAGGTGCTTTACGAAGTGTCAAAAGTCGATTCCATATATTTCATGATGGAGAGATTGTCATCGTCATTGTCACCGTTAAAGTTATATGTAGAGCTAGGTCTTGTGTACGTCTAGACATAATACTAGGTTCAATAATAATATGTGCGTACAACCTGAACGAGTAGACAGATGTGGTGCTAATAATAATAATAATAATAATAATAATAATAATAATAATAGTATGAGACATTCATAGCCTGCCTCATGCCAGCGAGGGTTACAGAGGATATTATTAATGAGAGTAAGAACATTTAACAAAAGTACAAACAGTTATTGTAAGTGATACACGGCACTAGTCTGATATAGTAATTAATAAAAACCTTCAATCCTGTCATAGAACCACTAAATAAGATGGTAAAGATGACCATGGAACTTTAGAAAGAGGAGTAGGAAATAATCTCACCCGAGTGATAGCATAACCAGCATTTATTGCTTTCTCATCTTTATACGCTCCAACCTTGTTCCGATAGAACCAAAGGTTCACGTTACAAGGATAACACGCCCAATCTTGGAATACGTATATCCTGTTTGATGAAAATTTCTCAATAATATCGTGGTTACTTATAAGCAAGGACTTTTAGAACTATTTTTCAGAAAAGAGCATATGAATCACTCCAAGGAAGATCTGAAAATGTATAAGAATTTTCTCCTGTAAACGAACGTGCATCGATTAAAGAAATAAGATTACGGCCGTTTCAAGTCACGCAGAGGATCAAGGTATCGTTAAACCTACTTTCCATGAAGAGGACGAGCTCAAAGGGAAAGGTATATAAAAAACTGATAGAAGAAGAGGTATGGACTATACTTATTGGGACGATCCTAACGAGTTGGTCGATAGATTACTACTCTTGTACGCATCAATAGGAGCAGGCCATTCAACGTATGACAGCGAGATCATATAGATCATCTAGAAACAAATATAAGCTGGAATTGTCGTATAAAAGTATGCACTCCATCTATATTAAGTCCATAAACATGTATCTCAAAGAGTAAATTGCGCGTAAGCTTCAACATCCTGCAAGACGTCGTTTTTCTAGAAGAAGTGAGCATGCTACTGAGGGCTGATCTGTTTGATACCTCCCTCTAGATACCCGTTAAGGCTAAGAAAGGGACGAACGTTACCAGGAATAGAGTACACGTCCTTCGACAGATGATCGCAAACGGTTTACCTCCTATACATCATCTAAAGACGGACAATGGTAGAGTTTTACAATGAAGATTTCAAAGTTATAATGGCGAGGAAGAGGATCAACAATTATGTAATGTTTATAAGCGTCAGGCCAGTGTTGAAGGACGATTCAATCTAACGCTCGAGAACATAATGTAGATGCAATTCACGACTAAGGGATCGTATCGATATAAATAAATATATAAATAAAATTGTTTTTCTACTCGACTAGTATAATATAATGTTACACTTTACCATCAAGATGAGATCGATAGACGTTAAGGACGACAGACTGTTAAGACCATCTACCTGCACGCCAAAACGATCGGTTCTACGCCAAACAAGTTTAAAGTCAGTGATATTGTTTGTATTAGTAAACATAACGAGGTTTTCACAAAGGGGTATACTTAAAACCAGTTTGTGGAACTACCAAGATATGTAAATTCGTCGAGATGAATCCTAAAACTTTCCTACCCAAAGAAATGAGAGGCAAAACTATCATGGATGGATTCTAAGCCAAGGAGCTTGGGAGGACGTCACATCCGGACGTGTATTTCGCGGGAAAGATCATAAGACTGATGGTACGTCAAATGGATAGGGTTTGATTCTACAAACAATTCGTGGATCAACATTGTCAACATCGTCTGGGGGTAGGGTTTGTAAGACAGAAGATATTATTGATGGAGGGTTTATGGCCTGGTAATAGGAGATGTATATGACTATTGTCAGTCGCCATAAAACTATTGACTTTCCAAACAATTGGAACGAGAATTATTACGTGATATAGTTGGTAACTAATGAACCTTAAACACACTAATAACTATAATATTTTGTAGAAATTAAGTGATTTAAGATTCATTTGGTAGTTTAGATTGCTTTTAATAGATGTATCCGTGAATGTCATATAATATAGCATGCTTAATTCATATAAATAAACAACAAGATGGTAACCTCACTGGCTATAAAAAGGAGAGAGTTAATTGGAAAAACAATGGGCTATAAAGAGATGGTAAGTGACCATAATAGCCCATACTGTAATTAAAGAGTGGAATGGCCTATATACACTATTTAACATAATCAAAAAAAGGTACATATAATTTAACTATGAAACTAACTTATAGTGCAGGACATTTAGTTTTTGACTCGTACATTCAAAATAACAAGCTGAAAATTGCAGGGTACATCAATGGGGCCCCTACAAACTCATTCCACAAAAGTCACAAAAAATATTCTTGGGGAGCCACCGTCAACTTGGAAAATGGTGGTCAAAATGTGGCTTTCACCATATTTGCCGTTACTGTTGTTCTGACGACAGAAACACCTTTGTACATTTTGAGATAACGTACTATTTTACACAATAAAGGTCTCCAAGAGTATTTTCGTGGGAGCTACCATGTTCAAGATAAATTAGTTTCTACGCAGTGAGTATGCTGCAAAATCAAATTAAATAACTCTACATTTGCGATTGACTATATGAAATGATGAAGGTTACGAGAAGAATTGTTATAATCGTAGCTAGAAATACATATGCTTCATTTGCATTGGATATCAACTTTTCAAAAGCTTGTTACCACCACAAAACATTACTTTCTATAATACTTAGGACAGAAAGTAGGTAAAATAGTTTCTTGAAGTACCAGTAGTTAAACGCTCTCACTGGAGTTGATATGTAGTACTAATGGACAATGTTTGTCTTTGGGTACGATTGTAACATAGACCCCAAATTTCATCCTTCTATTTTGTTATTTGAAATTGGATATATCTGAAATTTGATTTGGTAGCAAATTGAATACAAAATAAAAAACATACTTTTAGCATGAAACATCACAATCTTGTTTTTTACTAAAATATTGGCTTATTTTTAGAAAAGTAACATGTGATGTAACCATGTATTTTCTAGTCCCTTCATTTTTAGATATGTTGTCCTTTAAGATAACATAAAAATACATATGCGTTTTAAACTGATTAACAAATATAGTAGGTGACCTGGTGGTCTAGGGGTAAGGTGTCAGACTTCTATGCTGGCGGCCGGGGTTCAATCCTCGGTCCCGGCAAAAATTTATCTGATTACCAAACCCTTCCTTCACCTCTGACAAGACATCTTGTGAATGTGGGGAATGCCAGGCCTCCACCGTGGTTCGGATTCCACGTTAAACTGTAGGTCCTTCATTTCANCCCGGCACAGATTTATCTGATTACCAAACCCTTCCTTCACCTCTGACAAGACATCTTGTGAATGTGGGGAATGCCAGGCCTCCACCGTGGTTCGGATTCCACGTTAAACTGTAGGTCCTTCATTTTATCTCACAATCACCCTACCACTACACATTAGCGTAAGTGCGTATAACCCGAACGGGTAGTAAGACGAGGTGCTAATAATAATAATGATGATAATAACAAATATAGGAGATATAATCGTTTCCTTTAGAACTGAGAACCCATGTCCATATATTTTTAAATGTGAATGCAACCACTACTGACCATAATATGGTTGCAATTATGCTCTAAACAGAGTCATGTTTTATAGCAGGATTTATAGCAGTGCCTGAAACCAGAGTAATAGCCGACAGCTGCAGTCCGATATATGTCGTTCTGAAACATTTCTGGAGAATCCTCACAACTTGTTTCGAGCAACTGTAATGATAGCTTTGATGTGTTGTACACTCACATCCAATCAATAATGTTCCGTGTGTCGGCTAGGTCCTGGCTTTGACGGGATGTACGTAGGTCAACACGTTGTTCTGAAGTGTCTGTGGTGGCGCTAGTGAAAGCCTCTATCGCATCAACTACGTTCGATGTGGCTGACATTGCATTAACTCACTTCACTAGTGTAACGCTGGATAAGCCTCTGCCATGCGTCAAACCACCAATAGATTTCATGCCTCATATTAGTGCTTGCTCATTTGCCATATCTGGCCATGTGCGAGACCAAAATTTACTTGTACTTCTGTAATACACCTTTTGAATTCTTCTGGTGGCAGAACATTTTCGAGAGAGAGCATTTGTTGAAGTTAAATTTGGGCATATTTCACATAATTCAAATGACCAGCAGCATCAAAGAAAGGTAACATGCTCTGAATGCAGAATAAATGAAGTCCCCAATCACCTGTGCATTCCGTTCTTACCAAATGTTTTATGACATGAACAAGTCTGTAGTACTGAACATACTCAATATCACAACATCGCATTAGCACTCACAATTAAAATAATTGTCTACCACACGCATTATATAATAACCATCTGTACATAATATAAGGCCTACTGTAATACGCTATTGGCTTGACGCAAATATGTCCGCACAGTAGCACACCATGTGACAAACTCCCGGTACTGAGGGGAATTCTGCGTGACGTTATCCATGGTAATACCTCCTCCGACAAGCAGTTACACTGCACGTTATATTGTTGCACTTTATAACAATAAAACGGAATTATCTAGAAAACGGTGGAGCCCACCAAAAATAGGTAGACATTCTTTTTATGTAAAATTATATGTTATTTCACTGAAGGTAGGTGCTTTTGTCGTCAGAGCAATTGTAACCATAAAAATGCAAAATAACTTAAATTTTGCCAAAATTTTTCATTATGTGGTAGATTTCCCAAAGAATATTTATAGGGCTTTTAGACATGACTGTGTTTATGGGTATCGTCTTATTTCCTCAAGCTTCGTCTTGTTATTATGTATATCTGTAAACTTAAAATGCTTTTATTTCTTACAGTTATTTCACAACCAAAATTACCACTTTATCTGGAAAATGGTAGCTGCCACGAAATAATTATCAGATACTTTTTTTTGTGTAAAATTTAAAGCTTTCAAATATTACTACAATATTTTTGTCGTTAGAGCCAAACTAACGGTGATAATGATGAAAAACACATTTTAGCCGCCATTTTCCAAGATGGCGGTGGTTCCCCAAGAGTGATTTTTTGGGAACTTTTAGGTCTGAGTTTGTGGGGCCCCCATTGACATACCCTACAATTTTCAGCTTGTTATTTTGAACTTCCGGGTGTTGGTAAGAAATCGGCTGTCCTATATTATTATAGGATTTATATCAGCGTAAATTTAAAATTTCGACCATGTGTCTGCAATTATTTGAAACACAATATAATATATTGTCAAAATGCTGTAGGACTTTTGATAGTAAAAATAAAATTTAGTTAAATAACTCTTTTATATTAAATAATAAATATCATTATTTTAGTTAAAGCTAATATATGTGTTTCAATATTGATTTAATAACTGGGTAATTGAAAATTCCAAGCACAAATAAGTTTCTATAGCAATATAATTATTATATTATTTCATGTAATCTCTTTGGTGAAAATATGATTATGCTCTTTTATTACTATTATTTACTATACTGTGTACTCGTTCTTCGCACGGAGAGTCTATAATGGATTTTGTTATGTTTATTATATAAAATAAACCACAAGGAATAGTAACCAAATCTTAAATTATTTTTAAATATTAATTCTTTATTGGTTAAAATTATGATACAAGGCATGAAATTCGGCTGACTAATACATAATGTAAAAATAGTGATATGATCTGGACTTATTTTAAAAGCTGACATTTCTTTTGAAGAGCCCTTTTTGATATTTTTGTTCTTTTTGGATATTTTTGCGATTTTATCTCTTTTGGTGTTACTGCGCTTTTAGATTAGGTTTACTTTTTATCCTTTTTTCACACCTGTTTATATTAATTACCCAGCTCAGCCCCATAGGAATACTTTAGGGTTGAAAGGTTAGAAAGGTGTAAACTGTGCACAAAGTGCATAAAGAGTAAAAAGTAAATCCAGTCTAGTTTTTAAAGGGTAGCTAAAAAGGTTAAAAAATTTAAAATAAATTAAAAGGCTAGAAATGGTTAAAATATTTAAAACGGTTAAAAGGATTAATAGGGAAAATTGTAAAAAAATTCAAAAAGGGGAAATGGTAAAAAGGGTGAAAAGGGGTTCGTTCATAAGAGTGCAAAGGTAAAAAAAAGGGCAAACAATGCTAAAAAGGGTAAAGAGATTAAAATGAGTTAACAGACTAAAAAGCTATTAATAAAGTCACATCACAAATACGATTTGATGAATCAGTTAACATACCAGCATTATAAGATTTTACATTCTGATATTGAATTACTAAACAATATGAAACTAAACCTAGGCCATCCAATTTCAATAAAATCCTTAATTAAGTTAGGTTTAATAGTTATAAACATTATTGACTAAACAAATATTAAAAGCATTCAAATAAATCGAGCTATATTATCATCACCATGTATGTGATCTTCTCTCTACTGTATATAATAAACCAAAGCAGAAATAGACTAAACAATTCTTATAAAAAATATTGATATTTAATTAATTAATAACGTTATCGTAATTGGACAAGCAATAAAACAAGATAGTTCTCACTCAATAAAATGATTATTAAAAAATCAATAACAAATCTAAATAAAATTAATAAAACATAAGATATAAAAAAACAAGAAGCAAAATTACACTTTAAACAAAATGACCTAATGTATTTTCAAATAAAATGGGTAATAGGGGCAATTTTAAATTTTGAAATCCTGGCTTCCAGTCCTACTTCCAGGGGAACAGGGCCTACCATAACCCGCATTGCACAGCTGTATGAGATGTAGTAGTAAAGCTTTCTCACGGCGTTATTTTCTTCACTTTTTCCGTTTATAATTAATTTTTAAAGATTACAATAAACATTTTAGGATTCTTGTTTCGAGGTGCACTTTCGTGCACATAGGCTACTGATATTTAAAGTTCAGACTTCTGCTTGCGATAGATAGAGCGCAACGCTAATGATGGAGAGAGACACAAACAAAAACTCTTAATTTCATTAATATAGTAATAACAATGTAATTTTTTTTTCCCATTTATTAAGATGTATAAGAATAAATTATATAAATGAGTGAGAATGTATTTGCGGTGCACCGTATCATTTATTTAATCAGAAAGTCATCGGTTCAGATTACGCATCTAGGTGTAGCTCAATATTTTAATAAAATAAAGTACATTCTATTTATTAAAATTCACTATAAAATTGCCCCCAAAATTTATTTTAATATGCATTCTTCACAATTTCATTAGGTACCATTTATCAATCACAAGAAATATAATTTTGGAACTTAGTTTTATGTGAAATGGAAATTTTCTCTTATTTTATGGTCAAACATCTTTCCCTTAAAATTTTAACGGTAAATAACTTGTAAATATGTATTTTCTTGTCTTGAGAGAAACTAAGAAAATAGCGAGCTTAAAGTTTTTTAAGAAAATATTTTGTCTACGAAATATATTATCTCTTTCAAATTATGGAGTGATATATTTCAACATCATTTTATTAACAATGAGTTATAACAAGGTATTAGAGGGCGTCGTTTGTTTTTAAAATCCGTTTCAAATTAATGGGTAAGTACACTAAATGTGGAAATTAGGCTCCTCAGCTAAAGCATACTCATAAGTAAGACATGAAGTTTGGAAACCAATTTTCTAGGATATCGGTTTATAGTTTAAATTGAAAAAATATAGATACAATTATTCATCGAGAGCTCATTTAGTGAATTGTACTAAAACTACAATACTTTTATTCCTGGCCTTGTGAGTGTATAGTTATTTGACCATTTCAATTCTTACAGGTAAGTCAACTCAGGAAATATTCGAGGAAATGACCCTAGATTTAAAATGAAATAATCTATGGTGTATTCTTGCAGGCAAGCTTTTTTTTTTTCAAACATCGCTCTTAAATAATTCATATTATTCTAAATGTTTTTTGCTCACCACAGATTCCAACGACGGTAACCAGTAATGTATGAAAATATTGCTATCATATTTGGTTTAAATTCTTTACTCAAGGAACCACTAAAAACCTTTACACATCCTAAAGACTTATTGGAACTTTAATTGTTATTACAGTTGGGACGCATCTAATTATCGTTTTGTATATCTATCATTTAACCATATTATTTACCATAGTTAGATATCCAAATATCATAAATGGTAGTTCATTAATGCGATGCATGCATACTACTCCAAGCAAGATAAAATCATAAAGAGAAATCACGTAATAAATAAAATATTTGCACAATAAATCCAACGGAACTAATAAACAGTAATAACAGCCGAGTACGTGACCAGAACCCCGGTGACCTACCCGTGACCATGACAGGCACAGACTGTACTTCTGTCTGCTCGCTCCACACAATCTGTCTGAAACACTCGTCTATAAAATAAAAAATTGTCAGACACGAAATGGATTGCTACACTAAGTTTGAAAATTTGAAGTTATACACAAATTTTAAACACAACTACTTGAACATTACTTGTTATTATAGAGTTATAAAAGGTTGTCGTAAATTTAATATATTGTGATTGGAAATATATTTGGTCCAAAAAGGATAGGACTATTGAGAAGTGGAGGAGGTTACATAATGTTGAGATGTACACCATGTACTCATTCAAGACATTGTGGAAGTATCTAGAACATTGTTCAGGGTACTGACTGGCAAACCCAATGGGAAGAGACCATTGGGAAGACTTAGACGCATATGAGAGGATAATATTATATTGGACCTGAAAGAGAGAAGGTGTAATGAGGTGGACTGGATATAAGAATCTCAATATAGGAATAGGGTGTAATGAGGTGGACTGGATAGAACTAGCTCAAAATAGAGATAGAGTGTAATTAGGTGGACTGGATGGAACTAGCTAAAGATAAAGATAGGTGGTTTACTTTTGTAAGTACGGCAATAAGCTTTCGAGTTCCTAATCCCATAGAGTAGATAAGTAAAATAAATGTTAACCTAGTAGTGACCTACTTCTAGTACAGTATTATTGTTAAATTTTGTACAAATATTATGTTAAGCTTGAACGAACAAACATTTAGCATGTGGTTAATAAAAGTGTCTTCTATATAAACATTTATCTTCTAGTTACCAAAATTGTAAAATAAAGCTTATTATTGAAATAAATATAAAATTTGTGTATTTGAAAAAGATGTTACATTCTAAGTGTCAGAATTAAAACAATAATATAAGGGAAGCTTGGCTTATAAAATGTTTTGAGGGCTTTTTTTTATATAAAAGCTAGAGTATGTTATAGTAATTTTGATTTAAGATTTATTTTCCTCAGCTGTATATTTCCACTCAAAATCGGATCACTCAGTAGACATGTTTTATTATAACAGCGTTTATTCTTTCAGCTAAGTTCAATGCATCTTATCATAGAGATCAATCTATATAAGTGTATCACCAGCGGTAGCTTATGAGTAAACCTCAACGTTAAAAATTGTTAATTTAGGTAGATAACAGCTTACCTTATTCCAACCTTATTCCAGCCTATATTTAGCTTACAAACTACACTTAACAAGTATGAAAAGCATAAAGTTCATAAAAACCATAAAGTTTTAAAAGTGTAACAACTAGTTTGGTCCAAAATCGAAATACACACACACCAGTAAACAAAAAAATATATAAATAGGTTCTTAACAGTTTCTTGAACACTACATACAATATAATTAAGAATTAGTTTATTAGTAAGTTTATCGTTTGAAAGAAAAATTCAATCTTCGATTTTGGTCTGAAATTAACTTTTCTATTACTCGTTCGTTAAAGTCTGGTATCTCGTGATGAGTCTTAATATATTTTCGGAAAATCTGTCAGTATATTTTTGAAATATTCCAGAATAGCATCTCTGTAAGCGAAGACTGTTTGTATTATCATGGATTGAAAATTCAATCTACAGAGTTTGTGAGGTTCAAGGTAATTTTTTAATCATAAACATGTTCTAAAGCCGCTCTCCTGTCTGGAAAATGGGAGAAAAATTGGCAATCTCATAGAAATTTTTTTTTAACATTCGTTATATTGGAAGCAGTTTGTTCGACCAAATTATTTAATTAGTGGGTGTAACAATAAAAATAATAAGCATAGAATTTTAATTTGATTTTAACATTTACACCTTCCTCAAGTCCGTGCATAAATAACTACAGCTCCATAGTATGTCTACGACATAAGTTTATCTGAATCATTTTCTAAAATCTAATCAAGGTATTGCAAAATACATTGTGATAAATAATCTGTGTCTTGTTTTTCTGGGTTCTAAAAATCCCAAAGGCGTTTCTGAATGCGACCATTAATTATATGTAGAAAAACCAAGACTGTTTTAGTCTGTGCAGATACTTCAATTACATCATCAGGATTTCTTAATCTCTTTAACAACTTGTTCTCGGCACACAGCAAGCATGCATGGTAAAAATTGATTTTATACCATCTTGGATATCCCTTTAAAAACATGGGCATCTTCCATGTGGCTATTAAAAGCATCATTGATTTTTTTACAAAACTACAAAAATACGCCTTTATTATTAGAGCCTTCCTTTCGATATGACAGCAAGAGTGATATTAAAGTTAACACAGAATTTTAAAATGGCTATCAGTCTAGAAATAATCTGTCGATTTTTCTCCATCGTTTCAGTATGTTTTAGAATATTTTCCGAGTATGCTGTACTCAAATTAGTATAAATATTAGTTCTTAAAAGCAGCTGAGTGCTAATGAAATTTTACGTTTATTTTTTATGGTTTTAATGCTTATTATTATTATTATTATTATTATTATTATTATTAGCACCGCGTCTTACTACCCGTTCGGGTTATACGCACTTACGCTAATGTGTAATGGTAGGGTGATTGTGAGATGAAATGGAGGACCTACAGTTTAACGTGGAATCCGAACCACGGTGGAGGCCTGGCATTCCCCACATTCACAAGATGTCTTGTCAGAGGTGAAGGAAGGGTTTGGTAATCAGATAAATTTGTGCTGGGAACGAGGATTGAACCCCGGACCTCCAGCACAGAAGTCTGACACTTTACCCTTAGACCACCAGGTCACCGATTTAATGCTTATTAATTTTCAAATTAAGATGCTTGAGTCACTTACACCACCTCTTCTCCAGTTCACCACCAAATAACAAACATACCAAACAAAATAAAGAGTTATTTTCTTCATAAAGTTCTCGTTTCTTATCAAAACGGCGCGTACATTTACCTCTTTCTTTGTACTTTTGTTGTACCTGACTTAAGTTCAAATCGTGCACAAGGCTTGCATTGTTTTAGTTTTCAAAGTTTTCTTCTAATGATAAAGAACAAAAATTCAGTTTATTTTAATATCGGAAACATTCATTTTCACTAGATTAATCAAAAACTCGAGCTAAAACCTGTTATGCCGTACTTTCTTCTAAACAAATAAACGACTGACTGTAGTTTGTATCACAGGGTCTCACTTAAACTCAGCCCAAATAACGTGATAGGCGAGCGCGGTGATAAGAACCGTGGCATCGTGTTGTCCTGACAACTACTCTGTGACACATGCAGAGCTTAAGGCACTCTAACAAGTTGAAGATTCTTAGCTTTAGTAACAAATAATTCCCCTTATGAAACGAGTAGTCTTCCAAATGAGTCAATTTTAATACTTGACCTTTCCTTTAAAGATAGACAAAGCCTTGTTGAACCCAACTTCTATTGGGTTAAATTGTGTGCATAAAGTGGGTACTTTGAAACCATTAATTGTATTTAGTTTCTCCTCGACTATTTATATCCCATCTCTGTTCAGGATGTGTCCAAGAAATAACACTTGCTCAAAGGAAAGCCAAGATTTATGGAGTTTTAATCTCATTCTATTCTGTATTAAATTTAAAAATACCCGCCTGAAGTGGATCTATACCCTATATAAAAGTAGCTGATATGATGATAATGTCGTTTGCATAAGCTCTAGCAAAATATTAACATCAATGATCTAGAACATGGTCAAGTGAACTCGTCCACTACATTACTTAAAAAGAAATACATGAATCTGATATTGCCTATATTTGTATAGGAAGGCTTCAAACCTATTCACTTCAAGCTTTAAAGTAAATAGTTAGTTCCTTTGGTAACGTAAAATCAGGTAATATACATAATTTCGTACAAAGTTTCTACACGTACAGCAATTAAGACGATACTATCTGTCTTTTGTTCAAACGCATGCAAACAAACAAACAAAACTATATTTTGATGGATTAATAGTTTTCACCTCCATGACATTTAATGCCTCGTTGCAAGGCATTGAAACGATGTCTAAATATGAGCTCAAGGCTTTCCCAAGAAGTGGGATATTCTATACACAATCGAGTACAACAATTTTGGGCATATCATAGTTGTTATAACCATCTTCTTCCTATTCTTCTTAAACACAAACTTCATATGTTTGCTCTTGCTCAAGTTCAGATAAAATCTTAATTCCAACCTATTCTTCTTTATTAACCTGTTCAATGGTTTATATATCGCGTTTTCGTCTAGCATATTTTCGTCCAATGCATCCTCGGGCGTGACTATGGGCTGCCCACAAAGGATTCCTGGATCGTTACCTCCCTTCAGCCTGTAGACTATGCAGGTCTAGGAGCAGTCTTCCATGGACTAGCTCTACTCTCTTGTGCCAGAATATAACTACCCATCAATTGTATGGTTGAGTCACGCATGACTTTGACTGTCCCCTACTATCCTCTTCAATGTGGTACTTCAGTCCTCTCTCAGTAATCTCGATCCCACTTGCTATCTTCTAACGTATACCCGAATTGTCTAAACATTTAAAATATGGTGTGATGCTAATTTTGAAACGTGCGGGATGCGAGTTGCTGGTAGATTTCTCACATCTACACACATCTCACAAATACCTAGTTTTAAAACGCCTGAATTTCTAAAACTGACGTCACACTAGTGGCTTGTTAAAGAATTATCCTCTCCAGCTAAACACCGTGTGAAACAGGGCTTGTCTGGCGAGTAAAGCAACATAAAACAAGATGGACGTTATCTTCCTCTTCGGTTGTCACATTCTGCGAATATTCTTGTTATGTAGCTTAGCCTACTTTCAATTATCTATCCTGTAAATTTGCGTGTTTGTATCCTATTAGCTCAATCCCTTGGAACGTCATCAATTTTCTAGTGTTGTCAGATTGAAAACTAAATCGTTAGCGAATAATAAAATATTATATTACGGAGGAAGAATACATAGTTCCTCCACGCCCTTGCGATCTGGAATCGTTGGACTGATACTTCAAACAAAAGGTCTTCAATTATGTGAAACTCTCTATGTATTTCGTTATCCGAAACCTAAAGAGTTAAATCACTTGTAATAAGCTTATTTGACTTTAATCGACCACGTATGTTCGTACCTCTGCAAGTTTTTGGCTTTCTCATTCTTTTTGGTGGCAGAACGCACATCTTAACCAATAAAGTTAATATCCTACATGGGAACGTAATTAGTTTTGAATGTAGTCTCGCTAGCAGAGCTTATGTCAACAGATAACTGAGACATACCCTCCAAGTGTTCAGTATGATTATCTTTCCAAGCTAGAGACTAGTGGAAGCACCGTATAATATTATTTACCTTCCAGTCACAAAACGTGCCATAGAGTTTCATAAAACGACTCTTTGATGAACAAGAATATATCTACGTCTAGACTTTAAACGAGTCGTTGATGACATTCGTACTAGAAAAAAAATGAGACGACGCCTCGACACATTTAAAGAAGCTTAGTGAAATCGTTAACACTTGCAAATACTTTATATTTATGATGCTGGGATACTTGTCATGAAAATAAAGAATGAAATCACCGATATACTAAATATCGAAGAAACTGCTGCCTTCGATACTGCCTTGACCAGTATAATTTCTATGACTCGTGCATTCCCGTGCCGTTAACGGACGGGAACGAATTTAGGACACCTATGAAGGAAGAGGGATTATTCACGCTATTACATCATTCGCTCCTGAATATAAGGTAGATATTTTACTAAATAGTCCATTTTTACGGAAATACTTCTAGAATCGTCAATAATGTGATATCTATGACATCAATGGAATGGATATTGATCAATCGAGAGATATTAGTATTTCAATTTTCAAATATTATTTTATGAGTCTTAGATTTAGGGCAGGCTATAAGATTCCCTGGACCGTACTTTTCTCCCAACCTCGTAATGACCTTTATCGTATTCTAAGCCCTATTGTTGTATATAAGCCACCAGAACGCTGCGTTATTTATCAGTTTGAAAATTTAGTTCTCAAACTGGTTAGTGGACTTACTCATATCCGCAAGTAGAGTAATATACTTAATCCATCGAGGAAGCTTTTTTTAAAATTGAATATTATATGGATGTTAACTAGTTTTGGTTTGTTTTCCAAATACAGTTTTAAATATCTTTAGTGGATAGCGTAGCCCGTCTTATTAGCTAGTATTGTCAGCAATGTATCATGTTTTCATGTCCATACTTAATGATAATTAATAAGAATGAAGGTCGTGTATCTCCTGTGAATACTCAAGCATTACCCGTAAGAAATAGTCCGTCTCGTCCTTGTCCTTTATTGTCCGTACATCAAATCGTGTAGCCTCATCATCGCTAAGCCATTTTCCCATTTTAAATGCATATGAGGTAAGTAATTTACATGCTGGTCAAATAGAGTCAATTAAGGTTTAGTTAAACAAGATAGGAATCAGGGTTATATCGTTCTATTCAAACGACTACAAATATCAATAATTCGCAACAGAGTGTCGATTGGCCCAAAAATATCTACCCTATGATGGATACCTAAGGTTCTAGTCGTACTTTGGTAATTCTGATAAAGGGATGATAAGCTAGGTTAGGCGCTGTAATAGACCAACCTGGTTTGAGTCTATACGTCCTTATGAATAGTTCACTAAAGTTCTCAAATACAGCTGCTATTAAAATCACGTAAGGATATAAGCGTATATTAGAGTAGTACCATAGCATTTTACAACCAAATTTTTAAGATCGCATTCTTCCTGAGAGATATGGCAGTTCGTGAGCACATTGTAAAATGTTTCTCTGCAAGGTAGTTGTATTAGACGCTTAAAAGTGTATGTTTAATCGTAGGAAACCTGCCTTTAGGTTTAACTAGATTGAATCATTCATCATCATGATGACATTTACATGTAGTTTTTGAGTTGGCTATGTACAAGGTACACATTTATCTAAAGATGTTGTAATGATATTGGTTTGGATTAATCTAAATTATGTAAAAAGTCATGGATGAAGGTAATTTTTCTTTAAAGTAATATATGTAGAGTATCTTTTTAAGATTCATCCATGAAGAAACACGCGCTTCTCAGAAACAATGTGAAAAGGATCTCACCACTAAAATATATTGTTTATACCATCTTTCTTGAGAAAGAATAATTGCGTCAATTCTTGTTAAAAGGAACAACTTCATAGTATTTGGAAGAAGACGCCATTTCTCAATACCAATAAGAAGCTAGACTTCACAAAACCTGTCGCCAGGACTCATTCTATTAGTTGGATTTTACACTGTTGATGAGGGGAGAGAAAGGCAAGGGGTATGTCATATATAAACCATTGTGAGTATGTTTAAGGCATCTCCGGGATCTAAACATCGACACCGAGATCTGATTAAACGGTATCTTTTCCCCACAGGGGTGATAGGTGCTCGATCACGGAGCTTTAGACAACCTATAAATCATCACAGCATTCACATTTCAAGGAATTAATCCCTAGTGTTTCAATCGACGCCCAATGAGGGGCGATTGATCACATAGTAGTTCAATTGACGCCCAAAGGAGGTGTGATTGAATCAATAGTACAGTATTACAATGTACAGATAAAACTGAAACTGTCTGTAATTTTAGTCGTTATATCTCGAAACCTGTGTGAAATGTATTCCATTTTCTCTTTGAATCTTCCCATATTTTCTCTTATGACAGTAGCCTTGCATGAATTGATGACAGCGTTCCCCTCAATGAATGTATCGGTCTCACATCCCTCTAATATCGATTCAAGGAGAAACTAACTGTCACGGCAACGGGAGTTGTGCATGACAACTTAGATAGCTTGGATTCCTATAGCTTATACTGGATCTGGCATAAGAGCTACCATTAAAGAAACCTGTCCTAAATGAAAGATCCACAATATGAACATAATTTATAATGTAGGGTTTCTTGTATTTGTGGCAATGAGCTGTTATATTATTAGGCTCTATTTGAGTTTATGTCAAAGGTTTTATCGGAACGATAGTACTATAAAAAAAATCAAGTACGTGCTTCTTCGTACCTATGAGCTCCTCTACAAAAAAAATCGTACAATACTTTCCAGTGAAATATCTATAATGGAAAAGACTAAATTAATGTACAAACCTACCTAGTATGTGACATGACATTGAAAATGTCCTGAACCACCTTTTAAATGTAGGTAATCTTGGTTTAAAAGTACCTATTCTATTACCAGTGTGGGTATCTCAGTAAGGAACTTAATATAATTACTTCAAGACTACCGCGGCTCAGTGTAGCTATAACATAACGACAGCTGTTTGTATATCAGAGAAAATACAACTAACTTTGTTTCCAATGTAGAGTAGCTCAGTAGAGTAGGAGCCCACAGTAAGGGGCTGGNGGGGGGATTTCCCCCTGAGATACTGATGTATAAATATTAGAAGTTAGTTAATCCCGCTAAACAGTATTCTTAGCTAGCGCTCAAACATTGCCCCCAGCCTTCAAACAGAGATATAGAATATAACCAATAAGCTAATTACTAGTGCCCGCCACCAGGCCACCTGCTGACTTTAGGGTTGATATTTTGGCGCATGCGTGAACAAGTCCAACAGCATTCGCCATTCAATTGGTCAAGGTCAAGTGTTCACTTACGAATTTGGATAAATTTGAAATTTCTTTCTTGTGTAGTATCTTATTTACAAAAAACAAGGATTACCTTAAAAAGCTTATTCTGAGGCTTAAATTTAATTTTTAAAAATCCAGTACCCCCGTTCCCCCCGTGAAGAAAAATCTTGCAGGTGCCCTTGCAGTGGAAGTTGGTAGATCAAGAGACACTTAATTTACTTTCTTTCTAGCTTACAGCAAAATTTTGCATTAATCCTAATATGACCATGATTGCCAATAGGGAAAACTCTAGCAGCTATCCTACTCTAGTAATATAGCTCCATGCATTACTCACAGTATGCCAAGCGAGGGGAGTTCAGGAAATCCTCCGGAAGAAATTGTGTTCAGCTTATTACTGCCAAGGTTACTGCAACATAAAAATTTTATATTAATATGTATTTTTGTCATACTTGTATGGTGATATTTATAAATTAGTGATACTTAATACTTATTAACTTTAACTCATGTAATAACAAAATATTATATTAAATATTTGAAAGTTTTTAATATTCATTCACATCAAAGATCTTGGACCAAAACTTATAGAAACAATTTAAGGGAAAATAAAAACTAATACGCAAAATTTCTATTTTCTCACAGCTCAAATTTGAGAAAGTATGCTTCGAATTTTAAATTATTAATATTAGCACAGCGTCTTACTACCCGCTCGGGTTGTACGCACTTACGCTAATGTGTAATGGTAGGGTGATTGTGAGATGAAATGGAGGATCTACAGTTTAACGTGGAGTCCGAACCACGGTTCCCACATTCACAAGATGTCTTGTCAGAGGTGAAGGAAGGGTTTGGTAATCAGATAAATCTGTGCCGGGACCGAGGATTGAAACCCGAACCCCAGCACAGAAGTCCGACACCTTACCCCTAGACCACCAGGTCACCTTCAAATTTTAAAGACAGTACTTCATGCTCGATGACTGCAGTTAAATAGCATAAACTAATAATAACACATTCATGTTTTGATATGTAATAGTATTTAGAATTTATTTTATTATACTAATTAATTTACTTTAATATCATTTCATGAATAGTTCAGAAATAACATTGGTAATTTATACAAATTATTATTTTAATAAATTTTAGATATTCAATATTTATCAACCGAACTAAGACAAGCTAGTATCTAAACTCTCTCGTAGTTGAGCAACATTTTAATGACATTGAGGATTCAGTATGTAGTTAAACATTATGAAATTTTTAAATATGTGGGAAACTATATAGTATTTTTCCTACTATTTAAAAATGGTAAGATATATTCTGGTCATACAATATAAATCATAATAAAAACATTAATTTCCAGATATATTCTACCTTGATATAAACTTGGGTGTACCTGTTTATTCTAGGAATATAAAAAACTACCGCAAATAAAAAAATATCTTAACACCAAAAATTGATTCAATTGACACGAGTTTTGAACAACAAACATTTGTTAAAATACTAAGCTAAGACTAGTCCACCAGTGAATTTTAATCGGGCAGAAGTTATGAATAGTAAGAATAATTTATTATATGCTATTACCTACCAGGCGTAGCTCTTATGAATTAATTCAAGGATTTAATTTATTTGTAAAATAATCATTCTAAGTTCTAAACAATGCATTTTAATTAAAATAACTTCCGATCTTTTTGTTTAGGACATTTAGGTCCAAGTAAAGGGGCTTTAGATAAATAATATGGAGCCCTAAATAATATGTGTAACATAACATGTATTAGAGATACTACCAAGATCTCGGACAAGGGGATTAATGTAATAATTGTAAGTTAATATAAAGAAAACTTGGATATTGTTAAAGGAAATTGCCGTACAAAAATATTATTTCATTCACCGGGCTGTATAAATTATTATTTGGGGGGGGNGGGTAATTGCAGCCCTTGACACAATTAGTTTCTGTTAAAATAGAAAATGTCCAGGGCTGAATTGATAGTATTGCGGCCTTCCTGAAGCCCCACGGAATAATAGTGAATTCTCGCGAGGCAGGGTAACTGAGAAAGAGCACTTGCGTTCTAGTCAAGGTGTAAGGAGGGCTTTAACCACTCCCACACGCGTTTGGACAGTCAATAAATATATGTGACTCAATAAAATTAGCTTAGTGATGTGAAAGCTATAGATATTATTTATGATTTATCAAAATAAGGATCTCAATAAAATCAACTTATTAATAAACGTAATATTTCATAATAAGATTACTTCAAATGCAACAATAATATGTTAACAACGTTGGTGTGAGAGATGGCACCCTAATATAAGACACTAGAGGAGTGGTTTCAAACCTGGGAGGCATGAGGCACTTCCAGTGGAAGGGCATGGAACCATTAGGAAATAACGTTAAAAAGTCAGCTAAGAATCTCATATTTTCTAATGTAAGTAAGATTTTCTTACTTGCGAAATTGGCAACACTGCCTATAGTTATGATTCATCTATCAGGTGACCAGCCAAAAGTAAGACGCTTGTGCGCATGCGGGTGTTTATTTTGAAGCCCTCGAGCCTCAGCATTGCCACCTTCTCAATCATCTTCCCACCATAACGTATTGTGGACAAGAGAAGCATTTGCGGAACACTACAGGGAGAGAGGTTTGCAAGATATCGGCGCGTAAGCAGAGCTCTGAAACACCTTTTGAGGTTCTGCGTTTTAACAAGCGTACGAGCGTCTTATGTCAGGCTGTCTACCCTCAATAAAGATCGTCGCGAACACTCGGATTCATTCAACGAAGGAAAACCACACCCGTTCAGTATAGTTGCCAAGATTACTGGTATTCCCACAATATGGCGTCAGCTTGGACCTACCTGTGCCATCTACGACGCATGCACTCACTCCGATTCGAATTTGACTTCAGAGTGAAGTAGAAGGGCCTAGTTACACGCGGAGCCAGTTGCGATGAACGCGATGCAAAAAGGAATGCGTGCCGGGCACCCACGGCTGTGAAAAAATGTGGTTCGTTGTAGTCCATCCTTCAACCTTCTATTCGGTGGTTCGACTCCCCTCTCCTTTATTGCTATACCGGGATAGTTGTCGTTCCTGCCACATTTTGTATATAGTTTAGGCTCAGCCAAATAAAAGTCTTTGCCCGTAGGCTTTTGTGTCTTAAATTATCGCTCTTTATTTTCATTATTATATATAAATTTTGAGATCACAAGGGAAAAAAACTATATCTTGTTTCGATGCCATATATTGTTGTTGCGTCTTTTAGACGTTTACGGAACAAAGGAAGCTGATGTATCGTATACTAAGCTTCTAGGTATAGTAATCTACAGTAAATTACAGCCTCCCTGTATGCTAGTAAACATTTATTTCCATAATCCTTTCTACTTCAAAACATAATCACCATCGAATAACATTGCCATACAACTTAACAGATTCTCCAAATAAATTTCGTTTTGTTCATCCTCCAGAAAGATCGCCACGGACACGCAGATTCATTCGACCACTCCCATGGGGAACATGTCCACCAGTACACTGAGGTTACTTCAAGATGGGGCTATAGCACGTGTCACGGCCCATCTCAGATATTCCAGTCGGAACGTCCTCCACGCTACCACCCCCTTTGGTGTCACACAGAAAGTAGTTCCTGCTAGCTACCCCCTACTCTGTAGCAACGTAGAACCTTTGAAAGTCATCTAGGAGATTCGAGTATAAACGTAATCCCTCCCTTTCTGCTCGTGATTACACCTGGCCACTTTACAATTAGAAGGGAAGTACAGATCGAAAATAATCTATTTCTACTTATACTACAATTGGGACACACTTTGCTTGAGAATAACCAGGGACCTACGATGGCGAATACTTATAGTTATTTGTTTTGACGTAGATGTAACATTTTTTTTTTAAATTGTTACTATTCAACATTAATTTTACACCTATTTATATTTATATGTAGATACAAATTAATTCAAATTATGTGACTAAGTTTTGCAGCAATGTATCTGGACTGTTTAATTCCTTATATTTTTAATATCAAATATAAATGTTTTAATCGCTTGGATTAAGGAACTAAGTTTGTTAAATGTTGTTGGACTCGTTTAGTCATTTGATTTTTATGATAAGAAATACTTTAAATGTTTTGTACAAATAAAACCATTGCTACTATTTCTTTGAGCTCATAAAGCCTTTGGCGATTATGTTGAATTTAACTTGTGGGAAGAGGTTGTTACTCCCTTTATTTGGGAGAAAACATTTATTTTCTACTTTTGTAATATTTACGAACACAAATATTAAAAATGTCTGGGTCTTGTGTATTTATATTGTTGTTTATTTTACGTAAAATATATCTTAATTTTGTTGATATTTACTAAAGTAAGATTACACTTTTATTTTGTTTATACTAAAAAAAAAGTTTATTTTTCCTAATTCGTTTGTGATTATGGCTAATAATCTTCAATTATAGTCTTTGTTAACCTTGGTTATTTTATGATCTGATAGCAGATGTTACAAACTATTGATCACTATGTTTAATTAAATAACACTTAGCATACTGCCATGAGCCCTACCATTCTGGTGAACTCAACTTATGGTTAATTACTTAACCGGAAAAGTATAACAGACATGTAATTAAAAACAGGGAGGTTCCTCTGGAAGCCCAATTAAAAGTAGTTTCAAAATACAGAGGCTCCGGAAGATATTTTAAGGGGGGGGGGGGGG
>CABFVX010002746.1:41477-74827 GCA_902151425.1 Timema shepardi | reverse complement strand
GCCCTACCCTCACCCCACCCACCCCTCCCACATACAAGCCTCATTTCCCCTCCCCCCAAATCAACTAATTGGCCTATAGTGTGGGTTAATTGGTCCATTGTGTGTAACAGAAATAGGACTTTATTACTACTGGGGTGCATCAGTTCCTCAGTGCCTATACACGAGCCGCCACTGATCGGAAGGCCTTCTCCAAAAAATATCTGAAACTAGGATGCTCTTAGAAGCTATTTATTTTAGAGTGGTCCACGCTTGGAAAAAATTACAAAAATTATATTTTTCTAGAAGTTATTTAGAATGGTTCTTAAGCAGAAGAATATTTTTTTATTTGGAATTTTCTAAAAGCTACTTAAAGTGTTCCTCACATGGAAATCTTTTGAAAATTTATTATTTGTAGATGCTATTTAAAGTGATATTCTTCTAACAAATTTTTGGAAATTAGATGCCTCTATGCACTTTTTTAGAGCACATATTTAGTGGTAATTTTAAAAAAAATTATGCCTCTAGAAGATATTATGCGTTTCTTTTAGAACTGTAGTTAGACTTAAGTGCACACAACCAAAGAAATATGTATTACATTTATGTGGGTGCTACGGGTCTTATTAAAAGCAGGGCTATTCACAACTTAAAATAAGAATATTATAAGTAGAGGATATAAAACACCTGAGAGTAAAACTTTTACACATCAAATTGTCTTCCAATGATATTTAATTGAGGCAAAACCTATCAAATACTGAAATAATGTTGGTTTCAAATTTTTAACTAAAAAAAACATTCTTGATAGTTCACATTGAAAGTTAGTTATTAGTGGTACGCAAAACAACCCATTACAAGACTATTGTTGTAATCACATTTGAATTTATTCTGAGCCTCTCGAAAGATACTCTACATATAATTCATTCACAACCTAAGTTTACCTGGATGACAGTTTGAAATGTTACTAGAAGTAATACCTAATATATATCACTACGCCAACAGCTGACATCTATCACTTTGGATGAATGTAGTGAAACCAAATGGTAATATATTAATGTGATAGTTAACTACAGTAATTTAGGCCAATATTATGTATATATTTATTTGAGGATAGACACAAAGTTTATTTATTGTTTTATTTCACTTAAAACAAATATTCACATCACTTAAACAAAAACTTCTAACGAACATAACTTCAAAATTGCGACTGACGAATTTAAACCATATGGTTGAACATGACATTAAACAAGTTTTTTTTACAGTGATGCAGACATGCAGTTGATGAAAATATTTTATTCAGTTAAATATTTCAAAATAAGATAAAATAATCATAAAATTATTTATTGTATGTAAAAAAAATAACAACAATTTTCTCTTTTCCAAGTAAATACGATGCCTGTATTATATGTGATATATGCACTATATTACACAAAATCAGTAACGTTCCAAAACTAAAAATAAGTAGGCCTACTTTTAATTGTGTTTAAAATATTGTTTCGAGTTGGATAAAAAGAAATTATTTAAAAAAATGATATAGTATGATAAAACTTAAGTTTACATTATTTTTAATATAATGCATAACAGGTAATTAAATATCTTTACATTTATAACAAAACAGTGATCTTTTACTAAACATATGATTTTCGAACTGTCATCCAGGTAAAAACCTATCATGAACAATCTGTACTATAATGTAGCTTAAGCCTAGTGATTAAACATTGGCCCTACATTCCGATGTCCTTTTATTTTGAAATATATCATCCATCTTAACAGCTGATTATAATTTTAATACCAGTTGATTTTTGCTGATAAAATTTATGTATTTTACACACATTCAAACAGCGCTGATAAGGCCTAGACTTTAAAATTATATTACTTCCCCAGGTTTTCCAGATCAATGAATAATTACTTTTCCAGTATTTTATAATAAAATCTATAGGCCAGCATATATAATCTCTAGTTTTCATTGTCTTATATAAAATTCTTGGCACAAAGACCATCAAGAAATCACATTAATTGGGGATAAAACTAATAGTTAAGACTTGGTAATCTTCTTTACTTCATATTTCACAAATTATTGCAATAAAATTAAAAAATTTCAATGACATTTTATAATTTATCTGATATATCATTGATTTTTGATGTCACACCCAATTAATTCTCTTTTACGGGTTTTCTCTGTTTTCCACGTACACTCCATTTACCATAAAAGGTAGGGAGAATATAATTTTGGGAGAATTTCAAATTGTAAGTCTATGGAATTATGTTAAGACTTCTGAGAAATAATACAATTATTCTAAAAAGTGGTGGTGGGACCTTATTTTTGTGATAGGGAGAAGGGGAAATATCAAGATTTATTTATTTTAGGAAGTTTTCTTAATCCCAGTTAATGTTTCAAAATTGGATGCTCTAAAACGCATTTGGAGTGGTCCTCAAAAGTGGAGAGTTTTTGAAATTTGTACTGCTTTAAGAGAGATTTAGAGTAGACCTCCCAATTTAAAAAAAATATATTATAATCATAAAGGCTATTTGGAGTAGTCATACTCCAGAAATTTTGATGTCCATAAAAAATTATTTAGAGGAATTTCCTTTTTTTAGCATCAAAATAGATGCCTCTAGAAGATATTTAAGGTGGTTTTCCCCAGACATATTTTTTTTAAATTAAAGCTTTTAGATTGTAAACTACAATCTCTGAATCTCAGATTACAGAATCAAATTAAAATAAATAGTTTCACAAACATTCTTCTGCGATCAACATTAAGAAATTCAGAAAATTTTGGGCAGATGTGATTTGCGAGGTTTTTTTTATAACCCCATAGCCCTTCCCTCGCTACGCCTCCACTATATTTATATCGTATAATCCACGCCATAATTGAATCATGCAAGGTAAGCCTGCTACCGTTCGGGGCAATCTAAGTGTAGGTATCAACCCTGTCACGGCTCATGTTAGGGAAGGTAGCTGAATAGACCTTTAAACTAAGGTTGATTAAATACTTGGTATTTATTTTTCAAACCATGAATACAACACAATCAAATATATTATCACAACAATATTTAACGTAGGTTTAAGAATAATAAAATATTTTTTTCAAACCAAAAAAAGAAAGCGTATTAATTTTATGACTGTCCAGCTTTTTAATTTTTTAGGGTTGATAAAATATGGCAAAAATAAAATTTGAACTATGGTTGAAAATACGCCCCTTATTAAAATTAAACTTACAATTCAACTGTGAACGTTTTCAATTTGTTCTTGTCTGTGTCAAAAAGGACAATACGTATTACCTTTTGGCTATACTATTCTGGTATTAATTATATTTAAGACAACCATAATTAGGCCTATTGTTGGTTACTATATTTTTTTGTGAAAGAGTTTTTTCTCTTGTGATAAAAATAAACTGCAAAATCAGGGCATACCAGTTTTATATTAAATTAATTGTAAATGTATGTCCTTATTATTTAAAATTACCAAACTGTTGGTAACAGATGTATGTTTCATACATTTATTTTGAATTTACTTGGGAAATATTGAGTGGGGGGCCTTAAGATAGTCCCAGCCCCCCCAAGATAAAAACAAGGGAAGCTCAAACCCCTTGTCCTATGTTTCGGAGCCCCTGTCAATATACCGTGATACTAAAGGGTGTCGCTTTCTCCAAATTTAAGAAAGAAATCCTATAGTATACCGTTTACCCTTTATCGATTATGGTTACAGTGTTTTAAAATATTAAAATTTTGTAGCTATATGGTTACAATGTTTTAAAATATTAAAATTATTACTTATTATTATTATTATTATTATTATTATTATTATTATTATTATTATTATTATTATTATTATTATTATTACTATATTACTTGACCATAACTTGGCCGGTCTTTGTTACCTTTTGGAGACATTCTTCTTAGTTCCCTGCAGTGTGCTGCCTTCTGTGAATGGTTTATAGAACTAATTGTAATCAATATACAGTAGTTTGTTCATGGAGGTGTTATCTTTGAATCAAGTTATGAAGCCTAGTTTTATTTTTATTTTTCAATGGTAATTTAAAGAATTCTCTAAAAAATGTATATGTAATTTGTATTTATTTGTAAGAAAATGCGTTAATTCTTTTTTTATTATAATTTTATAATTTCAATTTATTTATTTTAAATTGCCAAAGTATTTAATACAATTAAATTCTTTACAGATGTCAACTCAACTCAGTAGTTTGTATCCTAGGACACGAGCGTCTACTAATGCAACTAAAATTGTAACATAATTTGAAGTAAATGTGCTTTTTTGTTTATTTGTTTTGTGTTTACCATGTTCAAAATATTACAGGTAGTTTTATAAAAATTTCAATAACCCCAGATCTTTTATAGTAGTTGTAATTATAAGAAATAATTAGTGTTGTTTGATTATAATTACATGTTCTTTTAAAATATGTTATTTTTCACCCATGCCACTAAATATGTACTTTGTTAACATATGGACACACCTTGAAATAATAAAAAGCAGCAGATACAAACTTTGTAGCCATATGGTCACCAATCAAAAACCAATAAAACACACATAAAAAATTCAAGATATTATTTTGGTCTACATTATATTTCTGCAAAATTTGTTTTTTTTTTAATTCACTTTTTTCGGATAAGAGCGATAAAGGGTAAGGAGGGCCTTATGAATTGCTATTCGCGCAATAAATAGCGTGGAAGTGGGTCTCTTGAAAACACAAGAAAGAAGAACGTAAGAAAGAAATTAATAATTAATTTCCTGGATATGGGCATAAAATACCATACAATTATATTTATCAAAAAGAAGATAGCTATCGTCCTTTAAAAATTAATAGGTGTTAAAAGCTTTGGTATACCTGGCCTGAATAAATATCTCATTGATCCCTTTAGAAAGAAGAGATTCCCCTCTTTATAGGACAGAATGGATCAAAGTGACCTTGAGTGAAGGCTTCGATATTCCCTTAATTGTTTTCTTATTAATTAAAAAAATTGTATTTCATCGTGAATCTTTTTTTGCATTATCTTTGGGATTCACAAGGACATAGTTTGTATGGATCTTTTAAATTATCACCTGTCTTATCATACAAGTCAACCCTGAAAATGCTAGAAGCTAATGTTTATAGTTTAAAACTTTTTGAAAGTAATGGTGTCTCTTGAAGTTTGTAAATGGGTTTTCCTCGAGGTGTACTAGGGAAAGGGAGGTTCCTTAATTTAATCTCATAGGGGGACTCCCCAGTGGGATAAGGGGTTAGGATGTTTCGTAAAGTTGTCTTGAGGGATTTTCACGATGGGGTTTACACAAATATTTCACCCGGGTAAACAAGTTTATTCATTATTTAAGGTGAAACGAACCATCTCGAGTTGATAAAAAATGTATCAGATGAGCAAGCCTTGAAATATTTACTGGGTAGGGGAAGTTAGATCAAGTTATATTATGGCCTATTATTTGGCAAAAATTGTTTCATATAGTGTATCTAAAGGGAATAATATTTTATGCGATCTTGAGTGTATGAAATTTTATTTTCAAATATAACTACAACAAAAAATTTCTATGCGTTCTCTATCAGAGAAAACCAATACCAAACCCATATATGGACACGAGAATTTAGCACACATGAAGTATCGTAATTCTCCAGTCCACAATAATTACAGGTAAGCTTCCCGAGGTATCGAAGATTCGTATGAGCGTATTCATGGTACTTAAAACAGCACAAGTGGTTAATTGCTTAAGTCCAGACCCTACCTAATGGCGTGGAAAGCTCTGACTCCCACTGTAAGGGAAGGTGTCATAAAATTAAAATATAGGTATCTTGGTATAAGCCCTTGTCATGACCACTACATTAGGTTACTACAAACTACAATCTGGTAATATCGATATATAAGTCATTCTCAATTCCTCTAAATTATCACTCAGTCAAGGCCAAAACATAAAACCCCTCAATTATAAATATTGAGTCACATGTGAGTTTCCATAGCACCTTTATCTTAGTGGTATTGTTTTTAAACTTATATTTATTCTAATCTCTAATTTAGTGTTTAAATGTGAATTAAATCATATACTCGCACTACAGATCAAAACATAATTGCGTATAATCCGAACGGGTAGTAAGGCGCAGTGATGATGATGATGATGATGATAATAATAATAATAATAATAACACTTCATAATATAAACCATACCTATAAAAGAAAAGTGTTTTCAATTTTAGAGGTATATTGAATAAAAGGTAACTCGGGCAGACTCCTGTTAATTACGTTGTAATCAAGGAGCAACACCCGGATGAACCGTTTACTTCCCATCATATTGAATTTGGTCCAGTTCTCAAACATTTTATTTAATGACAGACTATTCTTCTGCCATGCAAGCCTTTGGGGGTCTCAATTTAGTCATCTCTTATAACAACCATGGCATGTAGTTAGTCATCTCTTACAACAACCATGGCATGTAGTTAGTCAACTCTTACAACAACCATGGCATGTAGTTGCATTATTCTATATCATATTCCGAAGAGGAGACAATGTATGTAGGGTTATCTGCATGGGTAGTGTTTTGTATAAATTGTGTATATAAAAGAAGTATACACAGGTTTAAGATTAGATAATGTTTATTAAATATGACGTAATCAAATGTCACATATAAGGTATCATGAACAAAGAGTTCTACAAACATGATGTACACCAAATCAATGTGGTATAAGGGTTTTCAAAATTGAGAGTATTAATTAAACAATGTTTTATTGAGGGATAACGATAAATGGATAACGTTTATTAGTGTCACTTTATAAGATAGTACAATATATAGTTTCTATCTTGGAATATGTTTTAAATGGGGATATGTAAAACTGCCACGAATATACACGGGGTCCTCCCAAACCAATTACTCTTAAATATTTCCAAGGAAACAACAAAATATAGAGTGAGCACAGTAACACCGTTGAACAGTGTAAGATTTAAGTCATAAAACACTTTTTTCACACATAGTCACCTCCTATGGCTATGTATTTTCACCAGCAATGAACAAGAGTCTGTATGCCACACTAGTAAAAATCTGCACCAGTGGAAGCAACTCACTTTTTCATAGCTACGATGACGGTGCCGTTGTTTGGAAAATGTTAATCGCGACTCGCGTAGTCCATCTTGCATCGGGACGAACAGATGTAAGCGAGACGGCATCAAACTTGACTGTAAGGTGGGTGTGGTAGGACAGTCCAGCCAACAGTTTAAACGTGGTCCATGGTTTAAAAACTTCTATGGGGCTTGACATTATCGTGCTGCAAGTGAAAGGTGGTCTTCTTCTCTCGCCTGACTGGAAATTTGGGCTTCAGCTTAGTCAGCCTCACTATGCGGGGGTCATAGTTAATGTTTGGTCTGGGTTGGATAAAATCCAGGAGGATCACGCCTTTCTTATCCCAAACGATTGCACATCACTTTACTCGCCGATGGTTGGGGAATACGCATGTTGCGGCTCCATGGACTGTCGTTTTTACTCCAGCCCATTGTGGTGACATCTCATATAATCATAATGATACAGTCCAGGAAACTGTCACAGCCTCGTGTTCCAGCAAATACTGACAGACTTGCATTTTGTGTTATTTCTGTTCCTGTGTGAGTATTCGTGGGACCCATTTGGAACCAACTTTGCGATATGCCAACGTTGCCAACATAGTTCCAATGCATTGAAGATGACACTCAGGTCAGTACACAGTAAGTTTCCTGGTCGTAATCTGCCGATTTGTGTGGATGAGTTGATCGAGGAGCTCCTAATCTCGTAGACTGACAGCTGTGCAGGGTCACAAATAAACGGGCTTATCTCTCAAATTGCTGTTGTTACTTTTGAAACGCGCCAACCACCCCCTCACTTTGCTCACATCCATTGTTTGGTCTCCGTAAACGTTCAGAAAGTGTCGATGAATGGCAATAAGTACAATTTATTTTGCATGGTGGAATTCAATGACACGCCTCTGCTTCATATGCACTTCTACGTCAGATGATATTTTGTCAGACTGCTTTATTGCTGCTATCTGTTGCATGGCAACAAAAAATATAGGATATTGGTGTAAACATTCAACCTCTATTACCATACCACCTCCATCCACCTCTGACGTCGTGATCCAACATAATAAATTGGTAGGCATTAGTTTAGGAGTGCAGTAATATTAAAATTGTTTTGTTGTTGAACGAGTCTTGAAACAGAACTATTCAAACATAATACATAGTTAATATTAGCAATTTTATCTAGTTCGAAATAAATTTAAAGATATAAGAGATTCTTGCGTCAAGAGTCTCTGAAATATTCTGACGGCAATCATATAAAATTAAGTGATCTTGTGTGTCTTCCAATTTTGAAAATAGTTGCTATATGAGACAGTGAGGAATCTTAAATGAACTATTTAAATTCCTGATGTGCCCTACAACATATTATTTAAAAATATATGCTCATAAAAATACATATTATTTATCCTGTTTGGTCATTGAGGAGACTGTCGCCTTACGCCTGGCCTCGGCTCTAAAAGCCAAGACCACGGTGTTTACCACCGGACGCGACAAGCACCAAGCAAACTTTCTACTCGCCCTTGCCGGTGACTACAGATCGCTGCCCCAATCCACGAGGTAAACACTGTTCCACAGGATGAACGCGTTCTACATTGCGATCACCCAAAGATGGGCCATCGGATAAGCATATTTACTTAAAATAAACCGGATAATATTTTAATATGTTTACTATTTTATGCGATAACATAGATGCAGTTTAGTAAAGTAACTTTCAAAAACATTTCTGACATACCTTGAGTAAAAAGATTACATTGTTTTAGACGGCCTGTTCCTTTAAATTCCATAAAACTTGCTGGTAAATAACAAAATAAATAGGGTTCGTTTTCAACGAACTTAATCAATCTAACCACCAACTAAACAACCAAGGAAAATTTGATCAGCAACTGTACTAATAAAGTAATAATTATGCATTCAATTAACAAATGAACTATAAAACCATGTGAAAGAAATTATAATTACAGTGAGAGAAATTACTTTTAACTAGTCCCAAGAGTGGATCATTGTTCCCAATCTCTAATAAATACCCCAGAGGACGGCAAATATTTGTTGTTAATGTATTTATGAATATAATGTAAGGCCTCTAGAGCTGAGGGTTTTCGAGATAGAGAAGCATGTCACGTTTAACTTAGTATACCTCAAATAGCGTGGGTTATTCTTTGATGAGCTACAAATAGATAAACAACGGTCATATTATATAATAATTAGTTATTTAATGTACCTATATAGATTATATTTCACTTACAGAGATTCCAAGTAGATGAGTGGTTCAAGAGCTTTTGTAGGAATACTATCCAGTTGGTTTCCGTCTAGTCGTAGGTTTCTCAACCTGTGTGTGTTCTTGAATCTCTCCGGAAGAACGTCTTTAGTGTCGTTTTGGTCCAGTTTCCTGTAACAAACACGTCATTTAACAAGTGATCTACTTAAATTACATTTTTATTATTTTAACAGTGTTAACTGTAGATATGAAAGTACGATATCACCTTATCATACCTAAATTACCAGGTAAACTTTTTTCATAGTACAAGACGTGTAAGATTTCCATCATTTTCCCCAAACATGATTGTGAATTATGTAGCTCATTTAATAATGTGTTGCATTATTAATAATTAAGTAACTTCAATGAGTGGTATATTAATATATACTAAAGATATGTTAATATCAAAATATAATATGTTAGTTGATGTATACCATGTATAGTTAAATACATATGCATATGTTGCATATGTTTTGGATAGTTGTTTTTACTTCAAATCATAGAAAATACTAATATACTTAAATGCATAAATAATATAACATTAAAAATATACATAAAACTAGCAGAAATACTTTTTTTTACCACTGATTGTTCTATTTCTGAAAATAATTGTGTCGATATAAAGGACTTTGCCTTTTTATTGGTTTCAAACCTTAAATAATATATAGCTGACTTAACTCCAGAAATAAACATTTTAATGTTCACTATCACAATGGGAAAACCGCAGTTGAAACCAAATTGGCGAATTCTCAATGCACATTACACTACTAACTTATCAACTTTTCTCCCTTTCAATAGACTGTATATACCATAGTTGGTTACATACTTTTCTTTAGTGTTCTTGCTAGCTACTTCAGCCACTGTTTGATTAATTTATGTTGTATATGTATTCTGGTACAACGTGTGTTATTGGTGTTAAGACTATTCTGGTTGACTTGAGGTCCCATCGTTTTCCTCCATGTGTGTTTTCCTTTTTTTTGTCCCTTTTGTAATCACCCTTCATTAAGTTGTTTCTCTAATAATTGTGTGTGGGTAGACTAGCCCGCGTCTTGGGTATGTTTTGACATGGTGACTTGACTTTAAAACGTTGAGTAGGGGATCTCTAAATGGTCTTCTCTTCCCCATTATTAATCCAAAGCTCTAACGCTACATTCTCTAAGAGCTAACTCTGGGGCGTTGAATGCATAATTTCTCCTCCTTTTCCTACCCTTAACTGGAGCATTGAAAGCTACTCCTCCCCCTTTACACAATTACACTACAGCAAACATCTTAACATCACATCCTCTTGCAGAAAATGTGGGTGCTGTAAGTGTTAGACCTCTACTACTCGTTCCCTCTTGTCAACCCGAATGCTCATAAGTTGATTCTTCCTCGTAGTTATAAACGTTTGTATCTGTTTTCTTTGAGCATAATTAAATAAGATGAATACAATTATATATTTATTAAATAGAGACAATAAAAAACTAGAATGCTGCAAGCGTCTAGAAATGTTTAAAAAAACTCGACTTATCTACTCATAATCTAATGTATGAAACACCGTGTCAAAGTAAGCCATCTAGTGCAGTAGTATATACAAATAGTGCTAAATATTAACCTTCACCCCCACAACCATGTGTGTGACACATAGCCAAGTCAACATGTTCGCCACAGGACTTGTAAAATTAGGTTATGGAAAGGACGTAACTGTTTCTGATTTATAATAAATACTGTCAATAATATAAATATTTCATTCTGTACACCTCAAATGAATGTCTAGTTTTATTAAATTTCAGCTCCATCTATTTTTTTTTTACTTCAACAAGGGCACGCAAAAAGCATAAATTATTAAGTTGTGCCTGTTATAACTCGTGAACTATATTGATTTTAAATAATTAAACAGCTGTTTATAGTTTATAATTAGACACTTGTTAAAATTGTGCAGAAAAATTTTGATGCTCGAATGACTTTAAGGGTAGTTTACCGAAAACCTATTTTTGAATATTTTCTTCGAAGCTATAATATGCAATATGATAAAACTAAAACGGTTTTGTCGTACCATTTATTTTTATGATATAATAGCTCAGACTTTTGGTATATCAAATGAAATACTAAACAATACGGTATTCTCAGCTGCATTATCACCAATTACTCAAGTTATATATTTTAATTTTGTTATATTAAATTATATTCCAATATAATCTCATTTATTTTAATATGAGGGTCAATGATCACTTATAAGTAAGCACTGGTGAGGAATAATTACTGTCACATTGTGTGGGTTTTTCTCATTCTATATTTTAGGTAAGCTCAAGAAGATATAGTTAGCGTTGAGTGACAGCAAACATGTTCAATAGGGAGGAGCTATTACTGAGAAACAAGAACCACATCAGCTGTACAATAAGTATAATCCAAATATGAAGAAATTGATTCTAAAATTGTTTCCCAGGCATGTGGTTGTTGGCTGGCCGGTGTCGGGAAAATTGCACCCGGGAAAACTGCGTCTTTCCAGAAAAAAAAAGAAGGGGAAACTGCCTCTCGCATGAATCATCACACTGATAAATGGAAAAAGAAAGGAAAACTGCCCCCTCGCATGAATCATCACACTGATAGATGTGAAAAAAAGGGGAAACTGCCCCCTATCATGAATCAACACACTGATAGATGGGAAAAAATGGGGAAATTGCCCCCTATCATGAATCATCACACTGATAGATGGGAAAAGAAGGGGAAAATGCCCCCTATCATGAATCATCACACTGATAGATGGGAAAAGAGGGGGAAACTGCCCCTCACATGAATCTTCACACTGATAAATGGAAAAAGAAAGGAAAACTGCCCCCTCGCATGAATCATCACACTGATGGATGGGAAAAGAAGGGAAAAATTCCCCCTATCATGAATCATCACACTGATAGATAGGAAAAGAAGGGGAAACTGCCCCCTATCATGAATCATCACACTGATATATGGGTAAAGAAGGGGAAATTGCCCCCTATCATGAATCATCACACTGATAGAAGGGAAAAGAAGGTAAAACTGCCCCTCTCACGAATCATCACACTGATAGATGGGAAAAGAACGGGAAATTGCCCCCTATCATGAATCATCACACTGATAGAGGGGAAAAGAAGGAGAAACTGCCCCCTATTATGAATCATCACACTGATAGATGGGAAAAGAAGGGGAAACTGCCCCCTATCATGAATGATCACACTGATATATGGGAAAAGAAGGGTAAATTGCCCCCTATCATGAATCATATCAATGATAAATGAAAAAGAAGGGAAAACTGAACCCTCGCATGAATCATCACACTGATAGATGGGAAAAGAAGGGGAAACTGCCCCCTATCATGAATCATCACACTGATAGAAGGGAAAAGAAGGGGAAATTGCCCCCTATCATGAATCATCACACTGATAGATGGGAAAAGAAGGGGAAACTGCCGCTCACATGAATCTTCACACTGATAGATGGGAAAAGAAGGGAAAACTGCCCTCTCTCATGAATCATCACACTGATAGATGGGAAAAGAAGGGGAAACTGCCCCTCACATGAATCTTCACACTGATAGATGGGAAAAGAAGGGGAAACTGCTCCTTTCATGAATCTTCACACTGATAGATGGGAAAAGAAGGGGAAATTGCCCCCTATCATGAATCATCACACTGATAGATGGGAAAAGAAGGGGAAACTGCCCCTCACACGAATCTTCACACTGATAGATGGGAAAAGAAGGGGAAACTGCCCCTTGCATGAATCTTCACACTGATAAATGGAAAAAGAAAGGAAAACTGCCCCCTCACATGAATCATCACACTGATAGATGGGAAAAGAAGGGAAAACGGCCCCTCTCATGAATCATCACACTGATAGATGGGAAAAGAAGGGTAAACTGCCCCCTATCATGAATCATCACACTGATAGATGGGAAAAGAAGTGTAAATTGCCCCCTATCATTAATCATCACACTGATAGAGGGGAAAAGAAGGGGAAAATCCCCCCTATCCTGAATCATCAACTGATAGATGGGAAAAGAAGGGGAAATTTCCCCCTATCATGAATCATCACACTGATAAATGGAAAAAGAAGAGAAAACTGCCCCCTCGCATGAATAATCACACTGATAAATGGAAAAAGAAAGGAAAACTGCCCCCTCGCATGAATCATCACATTGATAAATGGAAAAAGAAGGGAAAACTGCCCCCTCACATGAATCATCACACTGATAAATGGAAAAAGAAAGCAAAACTGAACCCTCGCATGAATCATCACACTGATAGATGGGAAAAGAAGGGGAAACTCCCCCCTATAATGAATCATCACACTGATAGATGGTAAAAGAAGGGGAAACTGCTCTTCACATGAATCTTCACACTGATAGATGGGAAAAGAAGGGGAAACTGCCCCCTATCATAAATGATCACACTGATAGAAGGGAAAAGAAGGGGAAATTGCCCCTCACATGAATCTTCACACTGATAGATGGGAAAAGAAGGGGAAACTGCCCCCTATCATGAATCATCACACTGATAGAAGGGAAAAGAAGGCGAAATTGCCCCCTATCATGAATCATCACACTGATAGATGGGAAAAGAAGGGGAAACTTCCCCTCTCATGAATCATCACACTGATAGATCAGAAAAGAAGGGAAAACTGCCCCCTATCATGAATCATCACACTGATAGATGGGAAAAGAAGGGGAAACTGCCCCCTATCATGAATCATCACACTGATAGATGGGAAAAGAAGGGGTAATTGCCCCTTATCATAATTTATCACACTGATAGATGGGAAAAGAAGGGGAAACTGCTCCTCACATGAATCTTCACACTGATAGATGGGAAAGAAGGGTAAACTGCCCCCTCGCATGAATCTTCACAATGATAAATGGAAAAAGAAAGGAAAACTGCCCCCTCACATGAATCATCACACTGATAGATGGGAAAAGAAGGGAAAACTGCCCCCTCGCATGTATCATCATACTGATAGATGGAAAAAGAAGGGAAAACTGCCCCCTATCATGAATCATCACACTGATAGATGGGAAAAGAAGGGAAAACTGCCCCCTCTCATGAATCATCACACTGATAAGTGGAAAAAGAAAGGAAGACTGCCCTTCACATGAATCATCACACTGATAGATGGGAAAAGAAGGGGAAACTGCTCCCTCGAATGAATCATCACACTGATAAATGGGAAAAGAAGGGAAAACTGCCCCCTCTCATGAATCATCACACTGATAGATGGGAAAAGAAGGGGAAACTGCCCCTCACATGAATCTTCACACTGATAGATGGGAAAAGATGGGGAAACTGCCCCTTTCATGAATCATCACACTAATAGATGGGAAAAGAAGGGAAACTGCCCCCTCTCATGAATCATCACACTGATAAGTGGAAAAAGAAAGGAAGACTGCCCCTCACATGAATCATCACACTGATAGATGGGAAAAGAAGGGGAAACTGCTCCCTCGAATGAATCATCACACTGATAAATGGGAAAAGAAGGGAAAACTGCCCCCTCTCATGAATCATCACACTGATAGATGGGAAAAGAAGGGGAAACTGCCCCTCACATGAATCTTCACACTGATAGATGGGAAAAGATGGGGAAACTGCCCCTTTCATGAATCATCACACTAATAGATGGGAAAAGAAGGGAAACTGCCCCCTCGCATGAATCATCACACTGATAGATGGGAAAAGAAGGGAAAACTGCCCCCTCACATGAATAATCACACTGATAGATGAGGAAAAGTGCGCCTACACGACCTTGACTGTCTCACCTAAATAATTTTAACAAGATCGTGTGTGCGAGCTTTTCTTACTTTACTCACGTACCTTACCCTTATTACCGGCATATGTCGGTTGTGATGATTGATATGTGGGCGCTATTTTCCCACCTAACTGTGTGATGATTGATAAGAGGACGCTATTTCCCACCTAACGGTGTGATGATTGATAGGAGGAAGCACTTTTCTCACCTAACAGCGTGATGACTGATAGGAGGACGCAATTTTCCCACCTAATGGTGTGATGATTGATAGGAGGACGCTATTTTCCCACCTAACGGTGTGATGATTGATAGGAGGGCGCAATTTTCCCTAATCCGGCTAACCAGTTTACACGGAGGAGTTAAAAGGGAGGAGGAGGATAAATAAATGTAAATATTTTCACTCTCTGCCTTCAAATAGCAAGTTAGACCTAGTCCAGATAATGAGTTAATTGTGTACAGTGCAGAATTAATTTTTTGTGTTTTTAATAACTTTAAAAAAAATTATATATATACATGCATAGTGAAATGAATATTAGTAAGTGTAGAATATTTTTTTTAAGTCTGAAAGGGAACATCAAGGTTCAAATTAGGAGGGATATTATAGTAAATTATATACAAATATAGTTTGTAACCCTACAAACTAATTAGGCCTACCTATTTGAGTTTGTAAAAAACAATCATATTAAGTACTTCAAAGCAGGTTTAACATTTCAAGTTTAAAATGTTCAAATTGAAATGGAAAATAATGTAATAACAATATTTTAAAAGCCTATTAGTCCAGTATTAAATAATACTTGTATACTAAGCATAATGGACAGAAACATTTAATAATTATTTAAAATTAATTCAAACAACCAAAATAAAATATAAGCTGTTTTCATATTTTACTGAGATAGTAATTATCTGGTATAGCTGGTGAGATATTAAGTAAACTTGAAATGAGGTTTTATTTCGCTTAAAGTAGGCAAGCAGAGCATTCTACGCTTTCATGGAGCGACCGCGCCGGCTTTAGATCCGTGCTACGTTCATTTTAGCTAGGCTCATGAAGCAGGCATAAGATTAACTCTACCCTCACGTTCATTCAGAAATAATAGGAGAACATTTAGGGAAAACCACCACCAATCCCAGTTGGGATATTAAATCTGACCTCATCACTGGTGAACCAAACTATATGCTACTGTTATTTAAGGTGAGGTGGTAGCGGACGCGAGAAAAGGCGAGTGATTTGGCAGTTTTTAGAGCAAATATTTATTTGTCCAAAATACATCAAATATTGCTCCAGTAGCAAGGTTCAATTTAATTGTCTTCATATAATGACCTCAACAGTTGTTGAATATCTGTCAAGGGTTTACTGAAATTTAATGACAATTGTTTTTTTTTCATTTAAAAAATTTCTCATATAATACCGATATGCTCATGACAAATAATCAACAACTGTTGATATCACCGTGTGAATAAAATTAAACTAATCCTTGCTACTGGAGCAATATTTTATTTATTTTGGACAAAGAAATGTTTTGCTATAAAAACTGAAACAACGCTTACCTTTTCTCAAGTTCCCTGCATTCCACCTTAAGCCACGTGAACATTGATATGGGTAACAGTATGCGTATAATAAATTTCTGCTCTAGATAGAAGAATTGAGTCTAAAGTCATTCAAAGCTTATTCTAAGAAATAAATAACTTATTTTTTCAGTTGAAAACGTAGTAGTACTGTACATTAATTTGTATTATGTCCTTTAAAGACAACAATAAGATCACTCATCACCTATGTCCAGTCAGTTGTCAGCTATCACCTGATAAAGCAAGTATTCTCAGTAGGGTGGGGAGCCAGAATGTGCCCTGATAGCCTCCCCACCCCCCTTTCCACCCGGCCCTTTACCAACCAGCCACTAACAGATGTTGGGCGCCTCAGATTGAAATCGATTTTACTATGGTCACTGACAATCCATGTCACGCCAACTACTGGGAAGAAAAGATTCCTGCTGCACGAAACTGAACTGAAAACACAAGAATCCTTTTTGGGGAATATCTTCAGCTTTTCGTAATTTACAGGAACAAGAGATGGCGGGATTAGTTTGCTTGTGTTCTCTTAAGACAAGGAACTAGATAAAACCAAGAGTATTTTAGAATTACTACTAAATAGTTAGTGGGAACTAAAATATCTACTAACAAACTCAAAATTAAATCAAACATTTAAATAGTTTACCACTGAGCTGAGGCTTCAAAACTAAAATCAAGCTATTATAATTTTCAATACGTGAGTGGATGTTTAATAGTACTAAGAGTATTTGATAAGTTCAATTGAGGTACGAAAATTTAAGCAAAAAAAATAGTGAAATGGCTGGTAGGTCCCGTTGAATAGACTATTACAATGATCAAAAATATGTAATAGCTTAGAATGTGATATAACCACTTAATAATTTTTAAATATTAATTTAACAAATATACATCCAAAATACCTGTCATGAACCGTTGACTAATTAAATAGTATGGAATTGCATAAACATTTAATAGGTCTAATAACTAAAGGTACTTGTCTATGACTGTAAAATTTAATGACAAGGGATGGTGTGTACAGTTAATAATAGTTACAAAACTATCATATGTAAATAAATAAACAAAACTATGGGTAAGATACCGTTAGTTCTCAATTTTCCTAGACCGTGTAAAAGTTATATTTCTATCTAGATCCTATCATGAATAATTGCCGGACACAACTGAATTATAACTCAGCTAGCTTGTCCCCAGATGAACTCTCGGCCATGAACCAGCCGTTCGTCCCCATCTGGAATGTATAATATAATTACATCAAACACCCATTGTTTCAAGTCTGAGAATGTCATCGTAAGCAAGGTGACCGTCCTGTGACTTACAAAAATCTCTAGTTGCAATAGGTATTCTTGAATTGGTACATTCTTCATTTTGAGAATATCCTGTTAAATAACTATGCTAGTCACCTTTTAACTCCCAACGTACCGTATTTATAAAACAAACTTTGCAACTTTAGCATTTAAAAAGTGTTGTGAAACTCTCAATTTTATATTTGAAATAATAATTGAAGTCAAATCGAATATGTTGAACAGACGACATATTAATGATAATTTCTACTAGTATTGACAACAATAATAATTATTTATAACTAGGTCAAGGTTTTTATAGTTTCACATAGTGTTCTTTTAAAAAAATTCTTTGGATTGAAGGTTTAAAATTCGTCTTGTTGAATAATTTAAGTATGAAATGAATCTATAGCAGTACTTGATTCAACAAGACATAGTGATAGTTAACCTCATTGGATACGTTTTCCATTCATAAACTGATGATCGTGTTGTGGTCCAAGTAATATGGATATAAATCAATAAATGTGCTATTTGTGTACCCTCTGTTTTTCCACGATACCATGCAAAGTCTCGGTTGTATAGGTCTATTAGTTTTGTAGTCCTCCCCGCAGGTAGTCAGGCAGTCCAAGGCGTAACATTTTAATTATATATCAAATAATAAATAAAGGGCCACAGTTCCAATATCTACTGTTTAAAGTGTCGGGCTTACTATAAATGTAAAAAAATTCTAAATATTTCCGTAACTATTCATGTAAAGTCCAAGCATATTGGTTAATTTAATTTATTGATACACTTATTAGGATTCACGTTGTTTTAGACATTAGGCTCTCAATGTATATGTATATAATTTATAAAATACCCCCTCAGTGCATACTCTGGAGCTTAATTAACTAGAGCCCTATATATATTTAAAGTATCAACTACCTACACAAAAAGTCACTGAGATGCCGCCATTGCTCTCAAATGTGGCAAAGTACGCCGTGCGGAATCGTAGAGAAATAATTTTTACGGATTTAAACAATGGTATTTAGTATTAACTTGGGTTTTTGAAGAGAATGAGAATTTGGTGATAGCCTAATATATTTATTTATTTCAACACGTGATTAACATTACATTGCCAAATATGTTCAAATTAAATCTTTATTCGGAAGTAAATAAGAAGAAAAATCTTTTATTACCGTCAAAATAACCTCAAATGTCCAATGGTCAGAACAGAAAATACGGAATAAATATGACTTTAAATGATTATTTATAAATGTATTGCTCCGCCACATGAGAGTAAACGAATGAATGGTTGGTTTGTTGATAGGGGTGAAAGAACATAGATACGGAGGAATGTGAAATATGTTCAATCCATCATGATCGGGCCTCAATTCTTGGAAAGGGAAGCACGTGTATTATTGGAATAACAATACTGTCACTCCCTTTTTTACCGTGTTGCTGGGGTAAGTTTCCAGCATCGTCCCATGCACTTCCAAGACCAAGGTGAGTCCTGGGCTGGTCTTGCGCTCTAGGATGCACAGGCTGCGTCGCCATACCTCACCTACATAGTACTATTACTTTCATGGCGCCTTCAATTAACATCCTATTTAATTGTTCTGAATATCTTTAAGGAAGGGGTATGAATTTATCACAAAGACATCAGAAAGTTCTCAGAAGCTGGTTTGGATGTCCATTGCTTCAATGCATCATGCAAATAATAAATGAATGGACAATCTTTTCGAATTTCTAGACCGGTGAACAGTACTGAGACATTAAGTAACCATTATCAGACTAAAATGTCCCCTACATCAACTAAATACAACTAACCAGGTAGCTTGGCCTGCTTCGCTTGGAGCTGGGGTCCAGTTTCGATAATAGTTCACATGAGGATCGAAATTCCATTACCCGAAATTTCCTTCCAACGACCGTTAGTCAACATGACCAGAGTCTCAAAGCTGAAAATAACTGTTAGTCAACATGACCATAGCTTCAAAAGCTGAAAATAACTGTTAGCCAACATGACCCTAGCTTGAAAAGCTCGCCAATAGAACTGACCTGCACCTCAAGCGTAACTGTTCTGCCTTGACAACCGCTCTTGAGGTGACAGAACAAACCAAAACTTAAACAATATACAAGCGCAAAGTAAAGTAATGCTAATATACGTAATTTTAATTCTAAATTCTTTTATACTTTGTAATATGATTATAATAGTAACGAATTTACTTTTTACTTTAATATATTAGATTCAATGAAGAAGTTAAGCATCAGCTTCAACTGGCACAAAGCAGCTCAACAGTTCTACTAACAATTGGATCCCTATCAAAGTATCGGAGCATATAAACTGAGCTATGCCCGAAGCTAAATGGTTCTAGGAGGGTCAAGGAAAGGTCACTAGATACTAAGTGAATTCCCTTTCCAGTTCTCCACCCCCAAATCTCTTACACAATATGAGCTATTTTCTTAACAGCCACATCCCAGAATCAGCGGAGTGAAAGAAACACGGTAGAATTGCCTCTTAACAAACAACATGATTAGGTTATCCCCAAGCTACTGATTACTGTCAACCTACTCTTGAGCCCAAAGGTGCGGTGCACATAAAGCGCCAATGTAGACTTCCATCTTGACATTTGTGGCCAGTCCTCAGTGTTCGCCTCCCCTTACCTTGTATAGTGAATCTCAAGAACAATCTTCCAGTAGTCAGTAGCCTGGGCCAGACACACTCATGGGGTTTATAAGAGACGAGCGAAGAAAGAGGTCAGTAATGAGTATAAAGGATATAAAAGACGAGTGTTAGAATCAACGATTATCATGCTGTATTAATTATCAACCTTTAAAACAACTTAAAATAGGAGGTTCAGTAGAGCGTATCAAAACAGGGGATATTCAGAGTGAAATCATTATCAACCGTGCAAATTTAAATACGTTAGACACGTAAAGGCGTAGCGAAGAGTGATGTTGGGGACATGAACCCTTCCCTCTCTAAAGTTGATAGAAAGTGACTTATTTGGTCCAAACAAAATAAGGTGTTAATTTGTCAGGTAACAAGCTGGGCAGACTAAAACAAAATATTGACAAATGGAATATGAATCATTAGTGAGTGTGGGGAGGGCTGTCAACGGGCAAGTCTTCGAGAATAGGAAATAGCAATATCTTTCAACTTTAAACTATTTAAGAACACATCGCAAATGAGTCGGGAAAGAAATAATAATCAGAGGGCAGAGATATGATAAGTATAAGATGGGGGGAGGGGAGGTTGTAAGGGGGGGGGGGGTCTGGCCATCAACACCCAACTGGTTGCAGTTGGCTAAAATATAAGTAGGGCCAGTTTAAGAAGAACCCTGTCTGAAGACGAGTGCGTGTTGTAAATACTGTGGTCCGTGATGTCTGAAGAATTTTAGTTTTGTGAGTTTAGTCTGAAGTGTAGAATAGTGCTAATTAGTTATTCTGTAACTTAAACTAGTTTACTTGTCCTGGGTGATAAGTTCTTTTTTTTCTGAGATTACAATATGAATTCCAGTGAACGAACAAAAAAAACTTGTCTACTTCTTTTTTAGTAGGAATAGCCTTTTAAACCATACAAACATAATTTTTGTGGTATGGTACGAAATGAAAACATGTTACTATATTATTAGTGTTATTTTATAGGTATTGATAATGCAGTGACTGTTGCAGATAACACTATGTGATATAAGGATATCTAAATTAAAACAGTTTTAAGTTAATTTTGTAACAGTCAAAGAAGTGTCTTCATATCTGATTATGACTGTAGCCAGGTTCATCGGAATAGTTGAGCGACTACCCTAGGTACAAACATTCGACCTTACACCCCCCCAACCCCAACCAAAACTCTCTACTATTCCATACACACACCCTTTTAAATACTTCTGTGTATTATAGATATGAAAGACAATGTCTTAAATACATTAGGTCATGTTGGAAATATCTTTATTTGAAAATGGTACAATTTGTTAACTCAACCTTTTATCGGAGCACAAACTTTTAAATCTTCAGTTTTATCAAATAACGAAGAAATTATCTCTAGAAGTATGCAAGTTAGGTCAATATCAGCTGAACCTTATTTGTATAGGGGGGAAAGATTAACCAAAGTGTTGATTAAGGTACTTGCCCTGGCCCAGGCCTAAAGAGTTCTTAGGACCATCCTCTGGCAAATGTTTGTTGACAGATTCGATGCCAAAATTAGAAAGGTCATCACCTGGAATTATTTTAATTATACGGTACTCCTATAGAATCTATTTGGAGGGGCCTTTCCTCAGATTATTTTTAAAATTTTGATGCTCCTAGGAAATATTTTTTTAAAGATCAATGCCTATTTGAAGTTTGTTTTTAATCATATCATATTTAAAATATAAGAGGGGGTTAAATTCAACTAGAGGTAGGTAAATATACTCCAAGGGACAAAATTATGTTCATAGGGCAGTGACCCACCCCCTCAATTACTTATGCCATTTAAGAAGTGCTGAATATAAATTTTCAAAAATGGAAGGAGGAGGCACTAGGTAATTTTTAGATGCTAAACAAATTAATAGCACTCAAGTTAGGCTATTTAATCACCACTATTAATTATCATACAAATTAACTACATGCAGGTTGTATAATCACTCTACATAAGTAATCTTTCTTTGCTGGTGACAATTGGGAGGGAGTTGTTTAACCCACAAGAAAAAACCTGAATTGTTGACCTGGCTATGGCCTTGTAGACAGGCAATTAAGTTAACAAGTGTTGGTTGTATTAGTACTTTTGAGGAGCTTAAAGACCAGGACGATGTTTTGTGTATCGATGTATTCAATAAGATGGAGTCAGGGACGCACTTTATGAAATTTAATATGTACTTATATTATAATTAGTATCTATTAACCTCATATATATATATATATATAGTGCTTAACATAATATAAACCACAGCCTTTCAAATCAGAACCTTAATGGATTTTTAATGTTCTATACATTCAAAGACTTTTTAAATGGAGAGATATTTTCTTTTTTCTATATTCTCTGAGGGTTATGGCTTCTTCCAAAGGTCTAATAATAGCGTAGGCCTCTTGAAATTTGTTTCCTCATCAAAATCAGATAAAATCTCGGTTTTCTTCCGTGCACTAACCTCTTGAACTCTTTCGCGTGTTGTTTCTGAAAGTCCTGAGTATAGTGATACCAATTATAGATAACAGTGCAACAGTTAAGCATTGTGGATTTACATAAAATTATTATACATAAAACAAAACAGTTGAAGTAAGAAAGATGAAGTTTCCGTAATATAAAGTATTTTCGGTATAACAGAATTCAAATTTAAATTAATTCCAGAAAGCATTAAATTCACAAATATCTCATATCAGAACAACTCATTAAAACCTTCTAATATTATAACAGTATTAATATCTGTATGTATATGAGAGTAATATAAGTCTTCACAATGCACAAGTTCACGTGGTCCATTGAACATGTATATAAACTATCCCTGGTCAATGTTAGGACAAAATTACTGATTTAACCAGTCTACAGAAGCTGATATGGGTGCGATGTCAAGGACTTGTTTTAATCGGTGTTGACTTAACGCAGACCATCCGTTATGTTGCTTCAGGAATGTGTGCTCACGGTGAGTTGTTCGTGAACTCTTAGATTGAAAGTGCATGCTTGTATCCTGTTAAAATACCCCTAATCTCTTCACACACAGTTATATTATTTGCCAGAACGTGTTCAATTTCGTTGTCATCAGAGGAATCGAAACGCGATTGGCTGTGTAGTCCTTAGTTGAGCTATACTCAGACCAAGATCCAGTTCTTGTGAACCTGGGACGTCCAGTGTCCTTCATAGATCCTCCATCAAAACCTTACCTGAGGCGCGCTGACTGGGATAGGTTCAAGGATGTGATGAAAGTGAGGCCGGGATCCACTCTTAGTTTTCTAACTGAAGCAGATATCTATAATGGCGTGTTCATAGCTTCTGACAACAGAGGAACGCTCAAAGCTTCAATGCCTGTACTCTGTTAAAGGAAGGCACCACAGGATTATTATCCCAATTATATCCTAGCTCACGTCTGGGAAAATGAACTTATGAGGAAGGTTTGGTAAAGCTTTCGGGACTTGGTGAAAAGGGTCAATTATAACGGCAAAGTCCAATTGGTTTACGAAATAGTTCTTTACTGCCGGAAATGGGTCTGGGAAAGCAATATTGAGAGTAAGAGCATTCAGGAAAGTTTCTTATAGCAGATTATGAGTAATTGATGTGGATCCGCGCAACAAGGCCCCAGATTATGTGAGGGAACAGGATGGCCAACTCTTACCAGGAGCAAGCTGACGTTCTTCCTGACTACTTAGAGGCACAATTCGTACTAGTTTACAATCTGTCAGACTTGTTTCATATTGCACACGTGGAGGTCATTAGTGTGGTTTCCTACAAAACATTGGATAAACCTGCACTCTTGAACGTGGCAGGGATGTCGGAAGTGCTAGCCTCTCTAAAACTCAATAAGGCACCCGGGGCTAGTGGTGATAGAAGCGTGGTCCCTCAAAGCCTACCCATGGAGACAATTAACTTTCTCGTGCAATTGTTCAACCCCATTCTGCTTCAGATTCACTTATTTAAGCTATGGAGACACGCCATCATCCTTAGCTTCTACAAACTGGCTAAGTAGCCGTCAATGGCTTTATATTACTGACCAATCAGCCTTCTCAACACGTTGGGCAGGGTGTTTAAAGACTGCAGATGGTGAAACTGCAACAACACTTTCAGAGAAGGTCACCATGTTGGAGCAGCAACTCATCTTTTGGGCTGGACTCACCATGACACACCAAATTGCCCACCTCATCGAGCAAATAACGAGGAATTTTACCATCAACAGACTGACTGGTGATGTCTTCCTTTACATGGTAAAGGTCTTCGACCATGTTTGGCTTGAAAGTCTCCTTAACAATTTCCTTTACTAGGACTTTCTTTTCTACCTAGTATGGATCCTCTAAATATATCCTTCCCACTGAAACTCTTCCACAGCCTATGGGAACACACCAGAGCAAACGTATCCAGGTGGTAGTCCTACGGGGCTTCCTATAAGGTCTTGTTCTCCACACTATGTATATGTATGATATTCCCAAGTCCCCAAACATGTGTGGCGCTGTTTGTGGACAACATGCCTCTTGTAACAGTCTTGGGGAGGGACGCTGGCGGCAATACACCACGAGAGAAACCCTAGACTATTGGAAATACTTTTTGAGTGATATTCATTGTAATGTGTAACAAGTAAGGCGATAACAATTTGTATTAGTATAAGGAAACACTCAAATGATACATTCGATTTAAAATAATATCATGTAAACACCTTTACGTCAAATAGGTATAGATTAAATAAAGTAATTAAAGTGCTAAAACAATTTTATTTTAAATAAAAATTAAAAAAATGTGGATAATAAACCATTATGAAAAATATAAAGGCATACGTTTGTTGAGAGCAATCAACCAAACATTACAATGTGTGTTATAATGTAAATTATATAATGATCAAAATGTTATGAATGATACTTAATAGAAGTTACTGTGTACAAGGTTTCATAATATCTCAGCTGAACTATTAAACAAGCGCGACAAAATGATAAGAAACAATGTTTTAAGTTGTAATTTAAAAATTCACACCATATAACATGACAAACAATAATCAATAAGACAGTATGGATAAATGATCAATGATCATATATGTATGATGATACCTGGATATGAATAATGATAGAATATGATAAATATTTACATATACGCTTATAAAAGTATGTACACACATATTTATAAATATATATATGATGTATACATATATATTTATATATAAATATACAAATATATACACATGTATGTATATTTATACATACATTTATGTGCATAATATAATAAAAGCCTGATAGTAAAAATAAAAGCTTAAGGTGAATTTATGCAATTACCTATGTTTTTAAACTTAATTTCTGTTTTATGTTCCTTAAATTGGAACTACCAGCACCGTTTGTATGGTTAAAATTTTAGCCTCACAATATGTCTAAAAGCAACAATTTTAGCTAACCAAATTACAATAAGCCAAGTTCATGGTCTAAAAAGTGACGGCTTGAAAGGATGTACAAATAAACAAAAGTTTGTTAGTGGTTGATCAAATAAAATAAGCTCTAGGTGCACATAGCGAGGTTTCTCGAAGAACATGTGCCAAGCTCAGCATTCTAGACTGTATAGTTTTGGGGTTATGATTTAAGGCTTCAATATCACGATATTTAAGTTGGGGGTCTAAGGGACGAAAGAAAAGGTCTGTGTTTTGTAGTTTTTGTATCAAAACAATTCTTTTGGAAAAAATAAATAAAATATTGTCTTAGCACAAATATAGATACATACATAGTGAAATCAACCATTCTTGAATATCTGTCATGAGCATAGAGACATTAGATGATAAACTTTTAATGAAGAGAGAAAGTAGTCACTAGATTCCAGGGCACCCCTGACAGATATTTCAGAACAGTTGAGGACACCATGTGAAGAAAATTAATTTAAATGGCTGTACTAAGCAATTTGATTAATTTTGACCAAATAAAGATATTGATACAAAAACCGCAGAAACACTTACCTTTATCGCGTCCTCTGCATTCAAACATTAAAAGGTAAAACAAAAATGCGTACGAGGTGTAAAGCCTAAGGTTTCTTTTAGTAAGTTAGCCAACGTAAAGTTCAAAGTTCTATGTCTCTTTGTTTATAACTAAGAACCTAGCACAGTCAGGGGTCAAGTCGTATAAAACATAAGGCGTACAATAGTGTTAATTTTTTATATATATAGAAACGCTCAAGGATCTAACATTCAGGTTTCCAAAAATAAGTATGCAAAATGTAATTTGCATGGTTTCTTGGTTTTCAGAGTTTATTAATTTGTAGCTACCCAAACAGGATGTAATGCAGTCTAAGATAACTGGCTCACAATACAAAAAAGTAAAAACCGTCCACCCAAGGTGTACAGTCCCAGATTTTTCTAAGTACCTTATAAAAATGTTAAACTTTTTATATTTTATTTTGTTTTGTAGATTTGTGCATTAATGTTCATATGGTCAAAGTCATCCAGCCAACAATAAGGTAAGATAAATATAAGCCTTAGGTTAATATCCTCGGATCTCTCTAAGTACGTATACCAAGTTAAGATGTTTGTGTTTTTTGATTGTGTAGCTACCTGCTACAGTTTTCACGTGGTTTAGTGAGTTGGGCTTTCAATAATCTATATGTCAAATTAAAAATAAACACACAGGTGCACATTCTCAGGTATTCCTAATTATATCAAGTTTCTGAGTGACGTGCGATGGCTAGAGGCCAGAGAAATTTGGGGAGTGAAGATTTTAGAATCATCCATACAGTATCAATAAATGAAAATTCAAGAATTGAAATTATTATTAACAAAGCTTATATACAAAGAATTAAAAGCCACTACCAGTATACCGAGGATATCATAATGGTGAAGATAGAATGAAAACCGACAAACACAACAATAGTTAAAATATACATGCTAACTACAGCACATAAAACTGAAGAAGTTGAGGAAGTATATTAAAGGTTGGAAGATTTCACAAGAAGGGTAAAAGGATATGAAAATTTAATAATTGAGATTTGGAGATTTGAATGAGATTTCCGGAGAAGGAGAAGATAACATTTAAGGTTTAATACGGGCTGGGAAGAAAAATATGTTATGGGAGAAAGATTGAGAGAGTTATGTACACAGCACAATATGGCAATAGCAAATACCCTGTGTCAACATCACAAAAGAAGAATAAACACGTGAAAAGGACCGAGTTAGAGAGGAAGATAATAAATATTTTTAAAGAACACATATTCAAGAAACAAATAATGTAGTGAAAAAGTGCAAAAGTAATCCTGAAGCGGACAGTGACAGCGACCACAATTTTGTGATGGTTCAATCCAGAAAGAATACTACTCGTAAAAAGTTGGCCAAAGGAAATATACAACTAAAGTGGGACTTGGAAAAGTGAAGTAAAATCTTTAAAAATAAAATCAATTGCAAATCTTAAGCAACAAAAGAAAAAAAATTAACTGAAGAAAAATGCAGCTCCATTGAAGAGCGTCTAAGAAAAGGAAGAACAGACCTAGAATACAAAGATGTGAAGAAATATTTCAAGATAGAAAATGTATACATAATTATTTGAGGGACTCCAGTGAAACTGTATTATTATAAGATGAGAACAAAGCAAGAACGAGGAAAGAAAAGCTACAGCATCTTTAAAAAGGAGAAATAAGGGATGGTGCTTTGGAAAAAGAAGACATAAAGGAAAGAGGCAACAATATAATCATATCGGAATTTAAAACTGCACTGAAGCAGTTAAAATACAACAAAGTATGTGGAATATGTGGAATTCCTTGCGGAACTATTCAAACATCCTGAAGAAGAATAAAATAAAGAACTGTATCAAATTGGTAGGAAGATGTATAAAATAGGGAATATCCTAAAGTATTTTGAAAGTAGTCTTTCTATTAACAAATAAACCTGGAGCAATTAATTGTGAAGAATTTAAGACACCATGTTTCACTACAAATGCATTAAATATACAAATAATAATGATGAAAAGAGAATGGGCCAGAAGATAGAAGAAATAATTGCAAAGTAAAATATGGACATAGAAAGAACAAATGAACGAGAGAAACCATACTGTCTAAAAGGATGCTACTAGAAAAACAATTAGGGAAATGCAAAAAAAAGTGTGCATTGTATTTTTGGATATCGAAAAAGCACTTGATAATGTGAAATGGAATAAAATGTTTGAAATTTTGGGAAAACTTGATATTAAAGTACAACGACTAAATAATAATATATAACGTGTATAAAAATCACACAGTGATAATTAGAGTTAATGTCCCAATGAGCATGAAGTGAAAGCTAAATTAATAAAGTTGTTAGATGAGGATGCAAACCACCTTCGATGATATTTAACGCTTATGTGTAAGAAACTCTAACAGAGGTGAATAAAGAAATTATGTTAGGAATTAGAATAAGAGGCTAACAGAGGTGAATAAAAAAATTATGTTAGGAATTAGAATAAGAGGCTAACAGAGGTGAATAAAAAAATTATGTTAGGAATTAGAATAAGAGTCTAACAGAGGTGAATAAAGAAATCATGTCAGGAATTAGAATAAGAGTACTTATCAACACACGTTTCTTCAGTGATGGCATAGCTTTTTGTGCTGAAAGTAAAGAGAATCTTCAAAAACTACTAAAGAGAATGGATGAAATACGGAAAATTGGATATACCAATATGAGGCTCAACAAAAAGAAATCAAATTCATGATGTGCAGTAAATAAAATACCAATAAAGTGAATATATAACAAAGAGAAGTACAGCTACAGCAATTAATTGACTTCTGCTAACTAGGAAGTAGAATAACCGAAGCTAACAGAAGCAAGAAAGATATTATAATTAGAATAGCGCATACGGAGAAAGCGTTTCGTAAAATAAGAGATTACTTACCTCAACGAACATAGATTTTTAAATCAAGAAATGGTTCCTTAGGGCATAGGTTTGAAGCACTGCGTTTTATGGATGTGAAATATGGATCATAGGTGAACTGAAAAAAAAATTAGAAGCATTTGAAATATGATGTTATAAAAGAAATTTGAAAATATCATGGATGGAGACGATACCAAATACAGGAGTGCTAATAAAAGCAAATTAATCAAGGAAACTTTGGAAAGGTATACAGTGAGGAAGAGTTAACATGGTAATACATATCCTGAGAAATGATAGTTTGAAGATGATAATTATAGAAGGAGATTTGGAAGAAAGAAATTCAGGAGAGGGACCAAGAATGGTGCAGATGAATCAGATAGCAAACAACGTTGGCAGAAGGAGGTACAAAAATGTAAAAGATTTGACCCAGTACTGTCAAAAATGGATAGCTGCAGTGAACCAAACTAAAGATTGATGACACGATGAAGATGATTTTGGAGACAATTCCACCAATGATCAAGGAGTTTAAGGCATCGGGCTAGCAATATAAAGCTAGAGTGTTCATTTTAGTATACACATTAGATACATTTGTCAGAAAATACAATTATTTACAGATATTTCAACCACGCAATTAAAAAAAGACGTGATTCTACACGAATAGCATAATTATTGTGATATAAGTGACCTAATTTTAAGATAAACTTATCTAGTTTGGCTCCCCCAATGTTTTAATTCTAACGACACCACTGACTCTTAACATATTTGCTAGCTTCAATATTGCTAAACGATGTTTATTTTATTTCGGTATTATGATTTTGATTTATTTATACTTTAGTAATTTAATCAGTTAGTTTCAATCTGGATTTCTTTAATTTGATTATTTATTTTACAAGAAACTTTTGGTACTTTCACAATAAACATTAATTATTATATTACATTAGGAACTCTGTAAAGCTAATTGCCACCTGTCCCTATCTTGGTTTAGCTCTATACAGTACCCCTCATTAGAACCTATCCTCAATGTGAGTTAGTTCTATTCAGTCCACCTTATTACACCATCCATCTCTCTCTCGGATCCAGTCTAATGTTATCCTTCCATCTGCGTTTAAGTCTTCCCAATGGTCTCTTCTCATTGGGTTTGCCACTCAGTACCCTGAACAAGGCAAATGCATGTCATGCCCACCTTAATCTACAAGACTTGACTATCCTAACAATGCCTTGTGATGATAATAAGGTATGTAGCTCATAATTATGTCTCTTCCACTCATCAGAAGCGTCATCCCTTTTTAGACGCAATATCTTCCTAAGCACCTTGTTTTTGAACACCCGAAATTGGTTTTCGTCATTTAAGGTACACGTTTCACATTCATAGAGAACAACTGGTAAAATTATTGTTTTGTGTAATCTGAGTTTTACATTCCTGGATAGCAGGTGAAATGTCAACAACTTACTGAGATAATACTGTATTAGTGTGCATTTTCCGACTGTATTATTTTCTAATCTAATAACGTTATTGCTAGTTAAAATGGTTCCTACATATTTACACTCATTAACTCTGTTGAATGAAATGTTGTTCGTAGTAATATCTAAGTTATCGTCCCCAAGCTGTGTTATTTGTGTGATCATATACTTAGTCTTTTCAATGTTCACTTCTGAACCTATTTCCTTACCAGACTCTAATAACATTTCTGAATTTCTTACAACGGCCTCCTTGCTATTTCCCAACACAGCTAAATGATCTGCGTATCCTAATAATGGCATTTTACCGTTTAATGTCAACCCTTTACTACTCTCTTGCATTACCCTAAAAACATACGCTAATGCTAGACTAAAAAAGTAACGGGGAAAGTGCATTTCCTTGTTTCAACCCATGGTTTATTTAGAAAATGTGTATGATATGTTCTAGCCAACCCCTACGCTGCCACGCGTATTTGTCAATGAATTGGGAGTAATAAAATATGGTATGCTATGATTTGGTTATAATCGTGTGCTAGTGAAATCTTATATCATCGTTATGTTTTTGGTGCCAAGCTAACACCTTTTGGTTATATGGCTCGTTATGTTTACAACTTTGAGCTCAGAATTTCATAAAATATAATTTAAAGAGAAAACATAAATAGAGTATTATATATAAGGTCAGAAAAATTATTTAAAACGTTTCAATAATCTTAAACGTTTACTAGATATAAGTAATGTTTAAATGTTTAGATGAATAAACTTTGGTCTGTAATTCTCAAATTTCATTCCCTGTTACAACGCCTATCGAATTAAAACAACATTTTATCTCTGAGATACTTTATATTTTTGTTATACTCGTACGATTCCTTTGTATGGACCTGCTGAACCATATAAAGTGTTAATTAAAGTATCAAGGTCATTTACCGAGCACATTCCTTCCATAGCTTATAGTGGGTAATTTTTCTAGGACATAAACTATATTATCTGACTTTAAGGCATGACCCTTTGAGTTGATGTTATCTAAGTGTTATATCTGAGTATTCTGTTTTTAACAGTTGTGCAAGTTTAATAATTTTAATCTACAGAATGTGCGGAAACTCGTAGCCCAAACTTCATATATAGTTTGTTTGAACCAAAAGTAATACAAAATCCCCGTACATTTACATCCGGAAAACTATACTAATACCATTAAATTATTGGCGTACAGCGCCGGGAGAGCAAAGCTATTTAAGCATGCGTGTACAACAGGTTGCGTAGGAGCTAGGCGCGCGGTACTACAGAGCTTGACATTATTACATGTGCAGTGCCGCTAGCTTTTGTATTACTTTTAGTTCAAACAAGATATATGTGCAGTTTGGGCTATGAGTTTCTGAACCCCCTTTTTATACCGTAAGTAGATTTGAACTAACTTAACGGATTTGGTACGTTGAATCAAGGTAGTAAAAGTACCAACTAGATAAACGGGTTTAAGTTACATTTTTAAATAAACTGTGCTAAGTTAAAGTTTTAGTAATGTTTAAATGGCAATAATAATAATCAATTTATATAGTATACTGATGCGGGTCTTTAATGTAATACAAATTAATATTTAATACATTTAATTAATTTAAATAACTGTTCTCAATAAAGGTAGTTAGTGAACCTCATAATTTACATATTTAATGTTGTGCTTATTATTAATATGTAATATCATTTTATATGTACACATGCATATTAATCATAGTTATTTTATTTATTGTATGTCCTTTATTACTGTCTACTTTCATTAAACCATCAGGGGTCCTTTTTTGAAAAAAATGTTATATGTCATACTAAACAAACCCATTTTTAATATTAATTTAATTTGAAAATAATTTGATCTTTATTTTCGTATTAGTGCCCATTCAAATTATACATATATGTACTAGTAATTCTATTATGATAGGGATAATGGAGGTAAAGCTTACAGAAATTTAACCAGCATTTTGCGTTGGGAAAATTTGGGAAGTTATTTCGGAAAAGACACTGTATTACGATCGATTGGTATTTGATTTCTGAACTTACTATACATGGCAATTTAGTCTAATATAGAAGAATATCTTAAACTATGCAACCAAAGATGGCAATATAATTTTCTCAAAATAAAATTCCACTATTATCTTTGAAATAGGTCAGCCGGGGATTTAAGAATTGAATCTTATCATGTGCTGGCATTGTTTTCACAAATATCAGTTGTTTTTGCAAGTTCTCTAGAAAGTATGTGAATGGTATGGTTAGGGAAGGCTTAGATCAATATATTTGTGTCCTACCCTTCTCTATAAATACTTGATAGTACTCACGGGATCTTCATATTCCGGTTATAATAGAAGGTACTAGCGGCCACTGATTTCAGTCGGTTGTCTGCAAGGATTCTGAAACAAAGTTTATATTGTAATAGCATCAACCTTTATAGCAAGCACAGTAAGTAATTTTAAGCAAAGGTTTGTATAGTATAGTGTAGCTTATATGGTGTATCAAAGTCATAATTATTGTTGGTATCTTGGTCTGACATAGTGAGTATGGTATCATATTAGGTTGAATCCAGACACCCC
>CABFVX010002746.1:26052-41230 GCA_902151425.1 Timema shepardi | reverse complement strand
TTATTACACATAATAGCCACATGAGCACAGCAGTGATTGTATTGTATTTAGTGTTCTAGGTAAGGCCACTAAATTGTGTGCACGCACCTGTTATTACACATAATAGCCACATGAGCACAGCAGTGATTGTATTGTATTTAGTGTTCTAGGTAAGGCCACTAAATTGTGTGCACGCACCTGTTATTACACATAATAGCCACATGAGCACAGCAGTGATTGTATTGTATTTAGTGTTCTAGGTAAGGCCACTAAATTGAGTCTCCTTCTAAACTAGTATTCTCTATATTGAGAATCCAACAATCCCTACCATAACTGGTACACTTGAATGAGTGCCCTGGGTGATTAAATATTATGTAAACATTACGCTAACTTATCCCATTCAATTGACTATTCTACAAGTCTGTACCACTTGTGAAATTGGTTGAGTTTTCTCTGTGAAAGCTCTTTCTTAGGTCTATTGATAGCACATTAATCGGTCTTTACTAATGTATTTTACAAGCTAGCACGGGATTAGTTATCAACTAGAATATGAGACCAACAATCAAGTATTTTCGTTTTGTGAGAAGAATGCTAAGTTTATAAGACTCTTTATCGTATCGAATAAAATGACATAAAACTTTTTTTTTTGTCAAATCTGTTTTACCATTCATCAAGATATATATATATTAAATCACTTGGTACCAATCTATACTAGTTTATTTACTGATCTTATAAAATTATTTGAAGAGGTAGGGTATAATTGAGAGCATTTGTAGATACCGATTATGACTATTTTGGTATGAGATATAACATATATGCGCATTGATAATACTAGTTACTTAATAAATACAATTTAGCCATATTAATTAGTGTTGTATAATTAATGTGAATTGGTTTTCAACCCAGACCTCCACTTTGTTAGGCAAATCTCGGTTTACATTTACCGTTTAGTGGTTGTTTTTTTGTGAAAGTACACATGGTAAGAAGGATTCAGATATTTCGTCAAGGTCATATTTAAATTATGACTGTTTGTATTCAAAAACTCAGGCAATGGTTGAAAGCATACAAATTGTATCAGATAGGTTGACAAGCGTTCGGCTCTTATAGCGTTAACAGATTCTAAAATATACGCCATTGTGTATACGGAGAAGCATAAAACTTGTTCAAACTGCACAATGACCAGGGATTTAAGATTGGATATATATACAGCGATTCAAACATGAGCTCCAATCGTCAAAGTCGAGTTTTTTTTATATAGTGATCCTCATTTAAGGGATGTCATCAAACCTCCAGCCTAAGTCTTTACTGACACATTTGTCAAACTGGACAAGAAGAAGTTTGTTGGAACTATGCATCAAATACACTCGAGTTAAAGTAGGATGTTCTAGTCTACATTCAATAGGATGTCAAAATTATAAGAATAGGTTGGAATTTACTTTAATCGAGATGAATCTACGTGAATCATTGGCCGTGATTTGTAAATGAAACACGTGCGATAAGGAACTAAACAGGATTCTTATAGGTTAATTTGTAATCAATACAGTATTTATAGGTTGAGTAAATGCTTGTTCTACAAGTATAGCAGAGTCCTGGGGACTATAGATAGAGTTGAAACTTAGTAAATCCACCAAATATATTTAGTCATAAGAGTTATAGTGCATTGATCCGCACGTCAACATAATCTGTCCCGTTATCAGCTTACTGATATCCAAATCAGGCCAAGTATTTGCTCAATCAAATCTTTAATTACTTCCTATCTCTATTAGCGTTAATGTGTCTTAGGTATCCCTTTAAACGTTTCCAATAGGGGTTAATTTCTTCAGTTCATAAACTTTATTTCCGTTAGTGTGTTTGGTTACGGCTAGAGGAAGGAGATGTCATACGAGCACATTTTGATGGGGGGTCCTAACATGTTGCTAAGAAAGACTCTGGCGCTCTATGATCCTAAGCAAGCATCGGAATACCCCCGCAATCCACTTCTGAGTGGACTTCTCTACAAACTCTAAGATCTCATCCATATACTACCTCACAGTCAAAGTTAGGAACCACTACTAACTATACTACTGGAGCACAATAATTATATTTCAGAAACAGTGTAATTAATTTACAGATGGCACACTCATCATGAAAATAATCATGTATGTTTTGCTATGCAGCAAGATGACCTCATATACCAGCGAAAGATTGGTTTTTATGATGTCCACCAACTACCTATCGGAGATCAATGAAAACCGAGAAGGTAAGAGCACGTTGTATTTAACGTCTAATACTGATAAGAGACGCCGACCTCAGAGCATTTCTATAGGGTTGAGAATCGTGACGCTGTAGCACGCCCAATTAAGATCGATAAGTTTTTTTTACGATCTCAACACTCTCTAACGAGACTAAGAGAATAACCACGTACTTACTTGAAATGACGATAATTAAAACGCTTAAGTCGATTAATACTAAGGAATCGTTTATACTGCAAGCGATTTGCTTGGAGACTAGAGGCTAGAGGCTTGCTGAGTGGGTAGCGGCAAGCGATGTGCTTGGAGACTAGAGGCTAGAGGCTTGCTTAGTGGGTAGCGGCAAGCGATGTGCTTGGAGACTAGAGGCTAGAGGCTTGCTTAGTGGGTAGCGGCAAGCGATGTGCTTGAAGACTAGAGGCTAGAGGCTTGCTTAGTGGGTAGCGGCAAGTGATGTGCTTGAAGACTAGAGGCTAGAGGCTTGCTTAGTGAGTAGCGGCAAGCGATGTGCTTGAAGACTAGAGGCTAGAGGCTTGCTTAGTGAGTAGCGGCAAGCGATGTGCTTGGAGACTAGAGGCTAGAGGCTTGCTGAGTGAGTAGCGGCAAGCAATGTGCTTGAAGACTAGAGGCTAGAGGCTTGCTTAGTGAGTAGCGGCAAGCGATGTGCTTGGAGACTAGAGGCTAGAGGCTTGCTTAGTTGGGTAGCGGCAAGCGATGTGCTTGGAGACTAGAGGCTAGAGGCTTGCTTAGTGGGTAGCGGCAAGCGATGTGCTTGGAGACTAGAGACTAGAGGCTTGCTTAGTGGGTAGCGGCAAGCGATGCGCTGTCCAAATAGCAAGAGGTGTCTAGTCGAGTCAATAGCAGTGTAGAGGTGCGTTGTTTCATCACGTAACCGTCGAAACTCTCTAGGAAACTAATTGCACTCGAAAACTCGATGATTTACCTTGTGCTTATAGATCTTGCTCGGATCACGAATTTAATAAGAGAGTGGTGAATTTAACAACTTAAATCGTCAAGCTCACTTTTATGATGATACATTTTTTAATATCTACATATGAATAAAGAATCATTTAATTTCTGACCTTCCAAACTAGAACAAAGATTAACAAAAACTGAAACTAATTTTAGAGAGCCGATTAATGCTGAACAAAGACTTGTCATTACTCTTGAGGCAAGTTTTTTTTATTATAATAAATTTAAAAATATTAATTTATATCTCATAGTATTATAGTTTATTATGTATCTAGTTAGGAAAGCAAAAGTGAACAAAACATTATTTTGGTCATTGTTATAGTTAACAATATCAAAAAGCAGCATGTGTATTACACAAATATTACATCGTTAAGAAAGAAGGGCAGGTCTCTACTTATATAAGTTGTCCAACTATATTAAATATAGTAATATCACAACCATACACATTACAATATAATTGACAGAAAAATTCTGTTCGAATCAGGGAAACTTTATTAAATTACTTTGATGGAGTAGGAAGTGTTCCCTGGCTAAACTACTTCGCTCTTCCAGGAAACATTTTGTCTAATATTAATATTTAATACATATAACAAAAAGAATTCAACTTGGAATATTTAATTATCTCTTTATATCTTCCAAGAACTTTTTTTAGTACTCCCACATTCTTGTGAAGGACGTCACTGGGGGTCCCAAGATGTTTATCTTTGGAACACAGTACTAATAAGCTTTCCCATATTCATTATTATAAATAAAATAGAACAAGGTTGTTATTCAATGAATGATTGCCGCCTGGCTACCAAGCAATTTTATTAGACAAGTCGAATCACTTGGCGGGTTCCTTAGAGGACTGGGCTCGCGGCAACCCTCGAGCCGCTTCCAGTATACACACGTAGACTAAATACCACGTGTTTGTTCGGGTCGTGCCCTCGCTACGCAAGCCTCTACCCTCTAGCCTCTAGCCTCTACCCTCCAACCAAATAACTTGCAGCATAAACAAGACCTAATGATTTTATACTAAAGGTTAGGCATAGTAGAAAACGCATATTTTAGGAGAGATTTTAGCCATGTCCATTCAGTTCCCGATTCCAAAGAAGGTCTGGGATTTAATATAGGCTCACTTGGAATCCAAGAGGATGGTCGTGCCGAATTTGTCGAGATTTCAGATTCTTATGTAAAACATATTATCAATTTGTGGGTGGAGTGTGTTGGATGAATAGTAGATTTAAAAGGAATTAATTTTTTTTAGATGATCATCAATTCATAAAAATATATTTAATTTTGTATAGTTGGATGGATCTTAGGCATGGCTTTGTTTTAAGATGTTCGTTGATTTGAGTAAATATATGTAGTATAGGCTAGTTGGACATATCCTGGACCTGAATTATATTTTTTAAGATGATCGTCGACTCGTGTAAATATATATTTTAATATTGGCGAGTTGGATTGATTTTGGGTTGGGTCTAAAAATATTTTTCGATGATCGTCACTTGTAAGCCTGGAAGGTAATTGTATTATGATCCAACCCTCATGTGACCTGTGTAGTTATTATAATTAATTTATTGTTGTTGCATGGCTGGTATACGTCATTGAAATAGATATTCCCTGTAACGTAGAGGAGTACAGGCTATTGTCTAAAGTCTAGTTTAAATATCGGCTCTGTATTGGGTATTAAATTTTCCAAGTACGTTTTATTTCGAGGGTTTAATGTAACCACGATTGATATTTAAGTTCAAACCTAGTTAATCCATAAAACGAGAGTGTTTTAAGCAGTTAATTAAAGAGGTCCCTCAACTCTTGATGGGTGGGGATCGTAGAAGAAAGATGAGAGGTGTATTACCTCGTTCATTGCCCATCCACATAGCCTTATATCTACTCACTCGGAGAGGCTTGTTTATTGTTTTGACATTAAGATGAAGAGGATGGATATATATTGTAGTGAGTCCGTTGTAAGAAAGACCAATCTTGAGGAGCATTTGTTTTTGCACGTTTGGGTATGTTTGTTTGATAACATTTATATAAAAATAAAAGTTCATTCACTTTTAGCGAGAAAGTATTGTATCAATGGTATTAATTCGTCATAATTTAACTGTTGTATTTTTTGCGAGCAGTTGGCATTCACAACTACTGAGAGGATTGTATATCCTCCATGTTTAATTATTCAACAGTCAACGCGTCCCAATATAACACAGTTGGCACTATTGGGGGAGGTTTATAATAACCCCTGTCTCGAAGGAGTTTTTTTTTGTTCTCGATAAACCTCTCATGATTATTTCACCATATTGAATATATGCACTGTTCATTGTGAAAAATTAACAAAACATGCACACGCATTTTTTCTTAGCATATCTGGCATGTTAAGAATGTAATTATATAAACGTACTTACTCTTGATAGCTAGGGTAATATCGTCTTTAAAATACTGCTTCATAGCTTATCTTGTGTTTAATTTTGGTGACGAGATGCTGTCCCCACATTCTGATCGGGCTGTGTATGCACCCCAGGATACTACTCAGATATAACCCTACTTAAAGCTGATTTATCATTCTAACAACGTCCGACGTCGACCAGACATGTATCTGGGGCCACTAGAAATACCTACCAGGATATATAGTCGATACATTATATCTACTAATATTATGTTATCCGTAAGTCCAGCACTCTTATGTCGTCCCATCATCGTAGCTTTGTTCAAACTATAGTCGATGCCACTCGTTGACATAAGTCCAGCAAGCTTACTTATTCTTATCATCTTAACTTTGTTAAGAAAAGTGTAGCTTAGACCTCCTCCCATAATATGTCATACTATTCCTGCTGTACGCTTGACATTAATTATACCATTTTATCAACAAGCTCTAGAGTAGGTACAGTCGTTGAAGAACGAGTTTTCATGACTTGTATTAGCCTGTGGTCGAAAAAAAAGTTTCTGGGCATCAGGTCAATCTGATTAAGAGCTCTTGTCAGGTGGTATTCGTCTCGGACCTGTCTGGGTCCTCATTTGTCAATCGGTCTGGGGTAGAAAACCCTGCAGGTTAAATCTAGGTAAGGAGGATCTTATAGACCCGTCAAGCCATTGAGAAATCTAGAACTAACATTTGGGGTGAGACGCACTTTTAAACTTGATTATGCGTATAAACTAATCGGGTTAAAAGAGAGAGAGAGAAACCTACAAAACGTGTTGAACGAAATCAATCCATATGTCAATGATTTTGAAGCTGCTTTACTACAGCCTGACCCAACCAGAAACCAAGAAAACTTCAGGTTAGTTTTAAATTCTGATTGTGGACAGTCTCGCCTCTTACCCCAATAGAGTGCAACACAATGGACCAACCACAAACAAAATAAATGTATTATTAGTGAATCATGAGTATGAGACGAGGTTTATCAGGCTGTATATTCGGGATAACAATCTGCAAAGAATTAGCTATACTTAACCCGCTTATGACAAAATTCAGTATCCAATTATGTTTTGTCATACTGAAGGAGGCTATAACTTGTAATTTACAAGAAATATCCTCACACAAGTGATAAAAAAACCTCAGAAAAAACTATGCTCTTCAATCTATTCATTTAAGTAAATGGTAAGAATAAATCATGTTAAACATCTTCATAAATCTCTCAAAATTTTAAATCAGTTTTTGTTGGATATCTATGCTAAAAGAGATAGGGAACGTTTGATATTTATTAGGAGCAACAAAAATTGTGTTTGAAAAACTATGTGATTCTTCAGGATGTGCTTAGGCAGGATGGGGAAATAGAAAACTTGATCTGGCTGGGAATGTCTCCATCTAGCTTTACGGCAGGTCTAGGGTAAAATGCACAAGTGCGCGCAAGGTATGCTCAGAAAATATTTCCTTGAGGAAATAATCATACCCATCACAACTATCCCCAAGCAGTACGAAGTAAAATAATATTTTTTAGCCGCACAAGCCTCTTAAAATTGTCACTATATTATTGTAATGTCGCTCGCCCACCAGTGAATCTGTTGGAGAGAAACTTAATAAAAGTCAAACTACTATCTGAGTACGACGCAGGTGAAAATAAGTCTATCCCAAGAATTCCACTCAACCCGAGGCTTCCCGTTTGGCTTCAAGCGTGCTCGGATTCCCTTCTGAGTCTGATTTGAAATAACAATTAATAAGTTGCAAGGATAGAAGCTACAGACTGCCTGTGTTGATCCTCGAGAAATATTTACAATGATAAAATAAAAATTAAAATGTTCTACATGTAAAATAAACCAGATATACATTTCATAAAACTTTTCCACCGCATATATTTCGTCTTCACTGTACGTTGTCAATTGTCATAGTTTTTTTTTCAACCGGTAGTTGTTAATGTGTGGTGTCGTTTATAAATAAATTTTCCCCTCACCTCATACGTGTCTGAAATTGTGTTTTCAGCATTTAAGTTTATTTAATGGAAAAAATCTTAACTTCTCCGACTTAATTGCGAGTGAAGCCACAGGAAAATCTGATAATTATAAACCAATAGAACCTTTATTCTATGAATATGGGGTCACTACTACCAACTTTCTATGAAATTGTATTTAAAGTAATTTTAATGAAATTGACCCCAAATGTAAAGAAAATAATTGGGAATAATTAGTGTGGATTTCGATGACATATACCAACAACGGATTAGATGTATGCTATTTGGCAAATATTATAACATAAGTGAGAACACAGCATGCCAGTTCACCAGTTCTACATATAGTTTAAAAAGGTATATGATTCAGTTAAAATAAATAAGTTATATGAAATTGTAGTTAATTTGGGGGATTAAGTAAGGCTTGACATTAAGCGGCACAATTCAACTATCAGGATAAGCATATGATTTATCTTTGGTGGACAATAGTAGGTAAGGCGTTGCAAGAAATGCATTACACTCTGTATGATCTACTTTTTTGAAATTGGGTAACATAGTAACTTCCTTATATCCTTGTGCTTATACTATATGGTTCCACATGGAACATAGCAATTTATGAATTTATAATACTAACTTTCAACTACCTTTATTTATTTAATCTTCTTGACTGTAATCTATAACTGCAGATTTATGGTTCTTTAAACTCCTAATAGCTTCTTTATCGTAACTGATATTTGGACCTGGAACTAGTGGTTCAGTAGCGTAGATTTCTATATTATCACCCAATTCGGATCCTTCGTGAACATTAAAAATATGCCTTAAGTATTCGTTCTATATACTCAAACCTAGCACATATCTACTATCAGGTTACCATTCTCATATTTAACTAAATTGGCCATAGCTTTGTAATTTTTGCTATGAAAACTAATACCTAAATAAAGTTTCCCAATATTCTTATTGCTATTTTATTCTATCTCACTAACATTAACCTTTAAATGTTTCCTTTTTTTGTTTTTGTTTTTGCTTACATTGCTAAATGTGTTTAAGTTCAATACACTAGACTTTTCTAACCAATTTAATATCATTTTCCTTCTCTCCTCTATTAAATTAGAGCATTAGTTGTCAAACTATGGTTTCTTCGTTCTTAAAAAAAAAAAAATTACATTATTCCTTGCTGCACTTATAAAAATATTCCTGGCAATTTTACACCGTTTCCTTGGATTCGTGGTTTCCTTCTCATTCTTTGAGCACTCTAGGACAATAAACCTATTTAAAATTTCCATTTTATGTTTATTCCTACATTCACCATCTGTCAGTTTTTCTGCATAATGATTTCAGATTTTTGTTACTGACAGACGTTCCCTAAGTTTTACCACCGCCAAATAGTGGTCTAAATCACAATCTCCCTGTATGACCTGACATCCTGTAAGCTTGAATGACGTATTTTATCTATGATCATGTTATCTATTTGATAATGTGTATTTCCATATAGGGTGGACCAAGTATATTTATTAACATTCTTATGCTTGAAGAAAGTACTTTTCACAATAAAATTCTTTGAAGTGAAATTTTGGTAATAGTCTATACTATTTTATTTATATTCCCTGGTGAACTGTGACACTCTTTTATTCATTATGATTCTGTAATGGTGTATATAGTGTCTATTATTTTGCTTTTATTTTTGTGAACTATGGGGTGCATGCTAATTGTTGATTAAGGCATACCTGTCAACAGACATTCAATTAGGGCCCATAGTACGTCTGGTACATAGCAAATAAAGCCAAAAAGCTGCACTTTTTGATTGGAATATGCCACTTTCTGTAGTCATAGGTAAGGGAAAAAGAGACCTTTTCAGATAGGGAGCCACTTGAAAATCCGTGCAGGACACCAAAATGGCGGCCATTTATAGCCGCCATTTTAGTGTTCTTAATTCCATGGTATCTCAGCTTCTAATATTCCGATTTAAGTTTTTTTTGTGTTTTTTGAAAGCTCTTGCTAAGAAGAAACTAATTGGTTATCATATATTTATCTCCAAACTTTAAGGTTTCTCCACAATTTAAGAATTTATGAAGATTTCACTTTTCTCACAAATTTCATTGCTAACTATCTTTTTTATTGTCCATAATATCTCCTTTATAGGTGATATAAAAAAGAAAGAGAATTATTTTTTCTTTCCATTGATACCAAGAAAATCTATTTTAATAAACTACTTCTTGAGAAATTACTGGTCAAATGAAACGACTGGTTTACAATATTTTGTTTACTTTACTATTACAATAAGATAGTAACATAATGTTTACAAAAATGTTTGAATAATAGGAATGCTCCTGCAAATTAACTTCTTCTTAGCATCTTAAATGTCTCTAAATCAAGCTATCCTCTTCCTCATCTTCCGAATCATACCTGGAACAAAGTAATTATTTTCATATAAACTCTTAAAAAGTTAACAAGTAAAGAAAAGTATTTTTGACGCCTGGTATTTGAAAAAGAGTCTACATACAGAAGACGCTGAATGCAAAAATAAATATAATGATCTTGAAAGTGATGGAAATATTGAAATTTAGAAATTCTCAACTAAGCACATGCCTTTTATTGTATTTATTGTCGCATTTTTGACATCCAGTGCAGTTCCTGCAAATCAGCGTGCATGGAACCTTAGCCTTTGAACAGGAGCATCGTGTACGGCATTCAGAGCAACTGCAATTAACCAATTCTCTACAAGCTGCCCAAATCGAGGGCAGAGAAGACCAGACCGGCACCCACTCCCCTGCAGCTCTGGTACATTCCCATCCTTCTGGTCCTGGAACGTTGTCTATCACTGAGCAGGCACGACCCCAGACTTGTTCTGCCTGGTATGCTGAACGGAGACAATGCTGCCTTAATGCCTCTTTAGTTGGGGGCAAGCTTGATAGACTGCGACTTTTTGAAGTAAATAGAAGCTTTCTAACATGATTGACTGAGAATTCTTCTCCATCTTTGTAGTAAATCAAAACAGTAAACTTCTACAGACTGGCCAAGCCTCTTCAGAAAGGCCTGCTCAATATGAAACGCTGCAAACATGGCTACAAATTTGGATTCACCATAAAATTCAAGCCAGTTCCACTGGATGGATTTAGTCAAGGCAAATAGAGGTTGAGCCACACATATGACAGGAATTTGTCTTGGATTTAAAAACGTTGTAATTTTTCTTATTTGATCCATTCCGTGCTTCAGCATTGACGGCGAAGAAGAACTTTCATTGAATAGAGGTAAAAGAGAGTTACGTGTTAATTCAAATGATGAAGAGCCTACCTTTGAAGCATAGAACGCTGCCCAGGAAAGATCTAAGGGCCCATCTTTTCTGTCGCTAAGAATATGGTCTAGCCATTCCTGTTCCGTTTTCCACTCGGATCCAAATTTAGAAGTTGACATCTGAGAACAGGTGATCTCGCTTGCTATTGACACAGGAGGTTGCTTGGAAGGCAGTGTTACAGTCTTGACAACATTGTAGCTGTCTGGAAGCTCTGTCACTTTCCTGTTACTTTGATCGACACAAGAAATGCTTGTGGCGAAATTACGAGGCTCACCAACTTCTCCTTCGCCGGGAATTTGAAAGATAGAAATTGCTTTTCCGTGGTAATATGATTCTGAAGTTGTACTGCTGTAGTTATGATCCATGTTATCGTACGCACCAATCACAAAGATACCATGAAGCAAATTTGAGGGGCAAAGGACACCTTCTTCTTGAGCTCTCTTAATCTCCAAGTGAGCCAGACTTGCTGTTATCTCCATAATTCTGTTTGGTGATATTGAGAGGCCTCTTTTATGCATGCTTTCAATTATTGTATTATTTCGTGTTCTTCCAAATATAGACAGGCACACGTATAATGGAACTGGTGGTTCATGACTTTTCTTATGACAAATAATGTTGCCTTTTGGAGTGTTTTCACTGTGGATGAAAACTATTAATTGGCTGATAGTCAAAGCAGGCTGAGTTGCTTTAGTCACATTCTCTTCTGAAGCATAGCCATGAAGTAAAGAACACACTAAAGAGAGAAGTGCCGGAGGAACGCTTGCAGCTTGTTGATCATCGTTCAGATGACCATCAAGCGTAGCTTTGTGCTGGGTTATGATCTTTCTAATTTGCTTAATAAAGCTTTCACATGCAACAGCATCATCATCAAGGTTTTCAGAATGAATATATTAAAAAATATTAGCACCATCACGATAAAGGAAGTAATCTCTGCCTGAATGTTGAGCTTTGAACTGTGGGAAGTGATCGAGAATTCTCTCGCGTAAACGGGTATTATGTGTGTTTTGAAGGTCTTTACTCTTCATTCCCAGAATATTTGCAAGGCTGTTTGCATATATAATCTTTAAGTGAGCCATTTTTAATAAAATCTCAGTATTATCAGATTCAGAGGCCTTGTTTTTCTCTCTTATGAAGCGTGCAACGGAAGCCATACTCTCGCAGATGGAGTTGACCTCTTCTTCTTTTACCCCAATTGATGCTCTCAGACAATTGTTCAGGTTTGTATAGCACTTCGAGTGGTACTTAGCTTCCTTAGCAACCAAATCGCCACCCTCTAGGAATGCTTTAAGGTTTGTGTTATTGGTAATATCGACACATCTCTTAAGTTTATCGTCTTGTAGGGAAGCAATTCTATATAGAGGTTTTCGAGTAGTGCCCTTTTGATTGCATATAAAACACATTTCATCTTTCATTTTAATAAATGATGTGGAACAACGCATATTCCTTGGGTTTTTTTCATCTGGCTCTAATAAAGTCTGTGGACTGTTCTCATGTGAATCATTTCGCAAAGAGGATGAACGTTTGCGTTTCTTTGTTCTGGCTAGTTTTGTTCTGTTGAAGTTAAGTACACACTTTTTATTCCACTTTGCTTTATTTTTTTTAATGTTCCTTCTATACCTTCACCCTCATTTAACTTTTGTACATCCAAACCATGGGGGCAATGCACCGAGATTCTGAAATTCTGTTAAATTTTCCGAAAGCGTCTTGTAGCCAGCACCAACAAGTGCTTTTTCAGTGTGTAAGGCTGGGCAAATATAGCCTTCATCACTAGATTCTTGACAAATGCAACATTTGGTCCAATCTATAACACGAAGCTCAAGTGGAGATTCAAAGTCAAAATTTGCCAGGCGCAGGCGCCTTAAAGTCATTTTGAGAATAATTCAATTCAGTCTAATCTGCAAAAATGAATGTTAAATGATTTATATGAATATAATTTTATATTCGAATGAAAACAAATGTAAGAGAAATCACACACAAAAAACAAAAACAAATAAAAAAACTAGACGAACACTAAAATCATTTTTTTAAATTACGAGTAAATTTTAAGGCTTAGAGAAAAGTAAATATGGTAAAATAATGTACTTAATAAGAGCTTTTAAATAAAAAAAGAAAAATTAAAATCGAACCATTAGGAGCTGAGATACAACCAATTCTAGGACTCCAAAATGGCGTCCATAAATAGCCGCCATTTTGGTGTCCTGCACGGATTTTAATGTGGCTCCCTATCTGAAAAGGTCTCTTATGACCTCATTTATGACCACAGAAAGTGGCATATTCCAATCAAAAAGTGCAGCTTTTTTTTATGTACCAGACGTACTACCACTCGAATTATAGAATAAAGTATACCGGTGACCCGGTACACACGAATTGTGAAACAACCTGTAATAGCATTAAACTCCTAACCACGAACCTAACATAATCTAGCCTAGCCTAACCTAATTTAACCTAACCTAACTTAGCCTAACCTAGCGTAACATAACCTAACTTCCATGTTCCATTTTGAACAAAGTATTTATGAATTTAATTTTACTCCGCAATTCGTGTAAGGGTAATACTGAGCTCGGATGAGTTGTTCCGCAGTTTGTGTGCACTGGAACTATATTCCTAGTTTTTGTTATGTTTTTGAATAGGACTGATGTATATGATTTATGTTATATTTGTATGTATATATTTGTAAACTGTGATATTTTTATTATGTTTATTTAAAAATGTGTATTCCCCCGTTTCACTTTTCTTAAGAACGTGTTTAGACCACGGTCATAAATATTTACTTAAATTAATAACTATGTTGGTTTTTTTGACTTAGGGTTGTAGTGATCATTGTTGTATGTTAGCCTTTTTAATAATTTTAAAAGAAATAGTTTTATAATATTTTCGTGAGATACCAAAAAAATTAGGTTATTATGATTATATTCAGCCTTTTTATAGTGCTATTAAATTGTGTAATAGGGAAAATGTAGTTCTCTGTTTCTAACTTAGTTTTATCTTTATAAGTTTGATTGGTTATTCCTAATAACTTGGCTAGTTTTAAGATACAAATTTGTGTTAATAGTATCCGCTAGCCTTTTAAAGGTGGTTTGACGTTTAATTCTCAATTCCTGTTACCAATCCCCTTAGTTGAAACGTCAACGCTCAACACGAGGATGACTTCAACCGACACAGCTTCAAACAAAGAATCAAAACTAATAATTTGGGATGAATTAACCATGACGCCAATCCAAATTGGTGGCTAAGTAATTTTGTTGGGTTGAAATCTCGGTCAATGTTTACCATTATCTCCCCATTCACATTAAAACATTATAGTAAAAACAAGTATCAAACAGAGCCTTTAGATGACCGTGTCTGTGATGGTCAGTCTCACCACAAACTTGCATTATATTGACCCAGTCTATAGTTAATGGCTTCTGAAGCTGGGAGATGAACAGCTCCGCAGCAAAGTTAAGCTGGGAAATTACATCATCGAAATTTAAAACCAAGCCGTAGTTAGTTACATAGTTGGTAGTTGTCTTAGAGCCAGGGATATAGAATTATTTGCAAATAATGTATATCAATCCTGAGTCCGAGGAACGACGATGTGTTTTCTGTCAATAAAGAGGTTCTAAATCTACTGTCAAAGTGGTTTCTACTTTTGCGTCAACTCTCTAAAATTATATTATGATAAGGAAAGGGATATTTATCCACTTGAGTGTTTCCATATTCTTACTCCTTCCGGCATGCCTCTACATACACTGAATTTGAAAAAATATGCAATCGTATGTTTTTACGAGAACTGAATACCAAAATAGGGTTGTTTAGAATACCTTTCTTGGCAATCGATTATTTGAGCAAAGCTTTTAATTCAGAAAATTTCTTCCCAAGTTAACCCACCTTTTATACTTCGACTATATCTCGCATATACCGATACATACCTGATTTTTGTTCTTCAATTGCGACAGTTATAATTCTTTTTTGCATTTTTTATGAGAACTAGCTAGACCCTCGAGAAAGTAGGTGTCTTTCTTCCTATTCTAGTGTTCAGCCATGGCCAGCTATATTTAACATTCTCAATACTGTGCAGTGTGACGGATATTAAAATGTGGGTAGTACAAAGTAAATGTAAATTTGTCCTTAAATGAAAGAGTTCAATATGTATTTCAAAATTCTAGTACATCAAGAATTTTACCATGAAAATACTATATTTATAAATAACAAAATAATATAATTATATAAACCTGTTCCTACCCTACCACATGGCCTTATTAAAACATATATCAAATAATTATATTATAATAGCCCCAAAAGATTGAGCACACTATTAAAATTGGCATCAATCTACACTTTCTGACTTGTATTTCTTTCAGGGCGAC
>CABFVX010002746.1:0-20614 GCA_902151425.1 Timema shepardi | reverse complement strand
GAGTGAAGAATGACCATGGGCACGGGACGAATCCTGGATAGCTCAGTGGTAAGAGCATTGGCGTACTAAGCCGAAGGTCCCGGGTTCGATTCCCGTGTCCAGGTGTCATTTTTCAATTTTCAGAATATGATATCTATGAGGGACTATCCCCACTAAAATGCATTAACAATAGTTTCGGCTATTTGTTTCATTAATAAAGGAATAGTTTTATAATATTCAGTCACTAACTATTGAGCTATTTCCGAGATGTATAGCGATTATCTCCAATACAAATCGGGAGAATTGAGCAACCAATTGTATAGTAGTAGACCACTTTGAAATTAGAGTATTTTATATTAACAAGGATCTATTATATGGGGATGTTTAGTGGATGTATCCTTGATAACAATTGGCAGAGTTATTATATAAAATTGACTGATATTACTCTTGTTTTCCCAAAAGTTCGGGAGCATTATGCTATAAAATAAACCGAGAGGGATGGCTGATGGCAGTCGGTCGCAAGGAGGGGACCCAACAACAACTATCTTCATGAGTAACATAGACCTGTGGAACAAGGATATTAACAAACGGATCGCCAGTTTACAAAAAGTCCTGCAGCAACGAAGAATGGCTATTCAAGAGAGGACTCGGAGTTGTCCGTGTTCTCCAACATCATCATCCTCCAGTAACTACTGCATGGACAACATTCCTGAAAACACACCGTGCAAAATATTGGTAGGCAAGGACGCGGTCACACCATCCTCATTGGAGCGGGGAGCTCCACAGACACAACATACCTACCACTACTCACGTCGGAAGATCGCCTTCTATGGTTCAATCTCAACAAACACAAAGTCATCCAGCGTCCCAGATCTCAGCACCAAGCCATCAGATATACCACGACAACAACAACAAGAAAGACAGAATTTCGAATACATATTAGCTGTTCCACACGACATACAAGGGGGGGTCTGCCAGCCACCAACACATGGCTTGACCAATTTGAGGCTTGAGCTGTAGCGGCCCACGTACCAGCACACATACTCAAGATTCCAACATCAGGCAGGAAGGTCTACCTCAACCACTTGCAGCCAAAGCTGCGATAGGAATTCTCCCCACTCCGGTGGCCTGGGCATCACTGACCATTGAACCGTTCCAGTCGTTGGAAGTTGGTGAGGCATCAGCTCTAAGGCTATGTCTAGCATTGAAGGCCAAATACACAGACCTCCCAGGGCGCAGAGAGTGCCATCAGACAGCACACCTACTCAACACTGCGTCCCGATACCCTGTCCTACCAGACAATGTCAGTGGGATGGTCATACATCGAGTGAATCTGTTCTACATCACGCTGACCAGAGGGTGGTCAATCGCTATAGACGCTGCCGGTGGTGCCACGGGGGTCCCGGGGATATGCAGACCAGGCTTTGTCCCACCACCTCGACCAGTCCAGCTCATGGTGATCTACCGGGATCTGTCAGCACCAGCTCCAGGGAGGAGCCGGAGCCGAGGAAGGAGAAAGTAAAAGCGTGGACCAAGAAACAGTTAAAGAAAATATTTTCTAATTTGTATCACTAATCTATTGAATAATTGTATGTATATTAAATTTAGGTAATAAAGGTCTTAGAGCCGGTTCACCTTCTCGCCAATGGCTGCCTGGAAGTGCGAGAGTGGATGGCCAGGGATGACAGTCGGTCGCGAGGAGGGGATCCAACAAAAATTTCCTTGAAAAATTGGTAACAATGAAAAATAAATATTAAGAACTAATCATTATAAACGGATTTGTTTCAATTCTTTGATTTCTCAAAATATTCGGGAAAACAATTTCAACCAGGCTACCAGCTACTGGCACTACTCCCCAAATATAACTAAAGACTGAAAATAATATTCTTTGAATTGAAAAACGACAACATACACGGGAATCGAGCTTGGAGCCTTTATCTTAGTACCCCAATGCTCTTACCACTGATCTATGTATGAATGCGCTATTTAATTCATTATGATATGTGCATTCGTACAGTTGTGATTGTACTATCAGCAGTAAAAAAACTACCAAATTGAAGGTGGCTGTGTTATCTGATAGCTCGTGATCTTAATTAATCACACATTTGTAGCTGACGATTTCCGCACGTCCATCATAGACTCTGCCTTAAAATATGAGTTAGAAATGGCCCTGTTCACACGACGATTCCTGGGTAGCTCAGTGGTTAGAGCATTGGCGTACTAAGCCAAATGTCCCGGTCCCAATTCCCGTGTTCTGGTTTCATTTCTAAATTTAAAGAATATGATATTTAGATGCGGCTATAAACGTAATTAATCAAATAAAATTGCTTAGTTATTTAATCCATTTGAAAATAATATCGAAATCAGTCATCAAATACCTTAAAAAATATTAGGGAAAAACTATTTAGGCCAATACAATAAGTTTGGGTGATCTGGCGTATTTAAAAATGTGTTTAAAGTACACTTTTGTTAAATAATGCTTTTCGGTTTCCAGCGAGGTAATAAATTGTTACGAAAGACACATTTGATATATATACCAGAAAATGTTTGTTTAATGTTCGATAATAAATGTATTATCTCTTCGAATTATGTCAAACTTCATGCAATATGGCATTAATAATTTCCATAGTGTTCATTAAAAAGGCAGCAACATATAAAACCACTATTCTAAGAGTATAATATAGTTTTTCTCTAGCTATGATTGATTCAAAGCCTCGTCCCAAAGATTTGCTGACAGATTCAAAGGATTCAATTCTTTTAACAGTATCTATGGGTTTTTAACACGCGGTATTATCCATAAAGACCTTTCCAACTAGGACTTCCCCTTCAAGTTTCTAATTCTCTAAATAGCATTTAAAAAAATTATATTTCATACCTCCAACGTCTAGACTTATTGACATGCATTAGGAGAAATATCAAACTATTTATATGTGTTAAACATTAAAAGTTGTGTTGATAAATCTTATAATAAGATGGAAATAGCTTCCAGACACGACAATATTTTCACTTGCGCTCAACTCATCCCCCTTTGATGTTTTACTTGAAGCCATAAGATTATGACCTTGCTTACCAACAATAATAAGCTAAGAGGTGGAAAGGTTTACAATGTATATAGTTTTTGAACCAACATTCCCAATATCGAAAGCTAACCTAATAACCATAAAACAATTAACATTAAAGTTTAAACCAAAATACCGATTATAATGCGTTTTAAACAGCTTTAGGATTGAGGTCAGCACAGTCGGAGTGGGGAATGGAGGCTCATCACACGTTCGACCAATCCGTAAAGAGTAGTTGTCATAGCAACTGATGCACGTTGCCAGATTTCTTGGCAGTCACTGAGTATGCTTGCAGAGTAGTAACACGCAAACTCCCGTTATGTGGCAACCATGTTCCCCAGCCTACCCACCACGCGGATCTTAAAGCAGTTTAAATCGAATTATAGAGCTCGCGCAATCTAAAGTTCAAAGAATACACAGATGACTCTATACATCTCCTAACGTAATTATCCAAAAATAAGATAAAAATTAACTTTATTTTCCAATATATTATAGAGGCCACATCGCCATCATACTATGGCAACAGCTGCTCTTGTGATGCGAACAGCACGTGAGGTGACGAGAATGAGAAATAGCAAATACAGTACTAAAATATTTGTTTTTATCAAACCATTCGAACACAGCTTGCACTTCGTGTTACGACGGTGAGCAAAAAAACAAAACGAGTATAAAAATTTCGTAGATAATTGGTCTAGCTGTACATTTTTTAGGCCTTGACAAAAAGTTACGTGATGGCGACTACTGTAGTACACAGTTAGTACTGTGTTAGCCCATATAAAATGGTATTATGGTACTTTTCGTTCGGGCTTCACAGCCCAGAACCATTTATTAAACATTCTTATGGCTATCACACAATGCTTTTTTTTTAACTAAACCAATATAATTTATATAACTTGCTTAGTGTGCCCAGTAAATTAACAAATAAGAAACGATGGGTACTATATGTCTGTAACTCAATTAGCATGGCCAGATATCATTATGAATCACAACTTAATATAGGGTTATATAATATCATGAAAGGTTAAGTTTTGTTAATTTTAAAGGGACTTTGTAAGATAATGTATCATATTATAAGTGGTACAAAGTATTTTTTCCTATAAAACATTTCAAAGTCTAAGTGGTAGTTATGGTAAGAGTCTGACAGCATTTAAAATGTTCTGATATTTTTTTTAGGTATAGTCATGTTAAGGTGCTGACAGTAATTAAAATCTTCTGAATTTTTTGTATTCGAACCACAATAGCCAATTTTTTTAATAATAAAGTGAACGCTTTGCATCTATTCAGCTCCCTACCACAAATTGTGAGTTCCTACCGCAAAATAAACCGACCAAACTATATATTACTGCTACTTATAAAACAGTTTTTAATGTTAGCAATTTTAGCATGTGCAGTAGTTTATTTCCATAAACAAATTACTTACTAAAATATGTGACTCATTGTAAAAAACAACAACACAATAGCCAAATATTGCAGTTGCATAGAAACGTTATAAAATCCTTATTTATAATGTAAAAAGTATAAACACCAACTCACAGTTCCTCCAGAAAAGCTAGCTCAGCAAAAGACGTTCCATTAACTTCTGCAATGTTATTGCTAGTCAGGTCCCTGCAACAAAAATGACAATTTTAACAATGAGACTAAAATAACAAACAGAGAGTTAATTAATGTTAATTGTTATACCTATTTTAACATTTAGTCCTTGGAATTAATATGTTTTACTAACTGAGCTGTACCAACTAGTTCCAAGTCAGACACAAACCATACGGTAACCGTCGCACAAAACATAGTAGTAAACCAAAACTCAAAGTTGATGACATGGTGCACATTAACAATCCAAAATTCTGTTTGGAAATTGATGGGAGAGCAAAGGAGGTGAAGAGATTTTCACCAAGTCGTCAGCGTTGTGTTGGGCCAACCCATCGTGTATATATTAGCCGATCCTTCTGGCAACGAAGTAGAGGTGACGTTTTACGAACAAGAGTTTCAGCACGTACGTATCCCCCAAACTATTAAAGTTAATACAACTATAGGCACCAAGAGTAGAGGTGCTAAAAATAAAGTGTATGTTCAGCGGAAAGGCTATCCCAAGCTAGTTTAATGGATTATAGCTAGTTATGTCAGATACTACCATAGAGGATCATTTTTATTTCCCTTTTCCGACCGACAGAACTATTGAATATTTCCCTAAAAATACCAATATGAACTTCACCATGAAACTGTCTACCATCTGAAACTTGAAGGACAGCATGCTGTCGCTCTCACTAAATTCCAGTATCATTGCTCTTTTGCCTCCGTACGTAAAGGTTAAAACATCATCATATGGGTGAACGCCCATGGTGTGGAGCAACTATTAAAGTATTTCATTCTGTCTGGAAACTATAGCATTATTTATTATCTCTTTGGGACCCTTAACGCTTTATATGTCTTTAAAAAGGACACCACCATTACAGTTAGGCACCCAAATCTTGGTTTTAAACAAAAGTTGATCCTGTCCTTACCTCATGATATTTAAAGATGTTGACTCTATCTAGTCAAGTAATTCTACAGCTTGGGTACAAACCTAATACTAATCTGATCAAAGTCCTAAAGTCACCGTACGCCGTCAATATTCCACTGAGACCACTTTCCAAATGTTCATCTACAAGGATATTGTTGAACCCCAGCCTGTAGGTGACTCCATGAATCCGCTTCTACGTAGTGTTGGTGTCAACAACTCCAAATATTAAGGTTAACATAAGATAATTACCTAAACTCCGTTACACTACGTGCCCATACTTGGATGAGTAAGTGAGAGCCTGGAAAACCTATAAGAAACAACATGGGTGAAATTGTGCCATTTATATTTGGAAAAGTATGCATAACACTTAATTTTCGACGCTGCTCGACATTAACTGTTCCTACCAAAGATAATATGTCAACCAGGTGAGAACAAAAATTGCTTATATCTACCACGGTGTTCCCTATCATCGTGGGCATGGAATGAGGAACTTTAGCTTATTAAAGAATGTCGTAGCATTGCTGACAAACGGATCTAGAGCCATTAAACACGGGCGATTCAAAACAGAAATTAATGTGTTCTCCGATTTTATCAACCACTGTCGTCCTTTCAAGGAAGCCCTAACTAAGTCAGTGAGGCTGTAAATAACCTGAAAAGAAATTTTGATCAGAAGATCAAAGCAATGGAAGTCCAATTCAAACTATTATAAAGGGTGTTGTAAGAACCACTGACGTCACTTTTCTGTCACTGTCCTGACGTAAAAAGGTCTCCAAAGAGAATAAATATGAAGTAGATATTTTTCGTGGAAATATTTTTTCCACACACCAAGTCCTTCGAGTGTGCCAGCACAAAACTCGACCTTTTTCCCGCACCACCAACACAAACCTGTCTCTAAGGTAGATAATGGATCCAGTTCACATCTGTCTCTTCCTACAAGGACAATTCACTCATAGATTCTAGCCTTACGAGTCAAGGCGAATTATATACCAATCTACACAGGCCATGCTGTATCTCAAGGTTAATATGATTAAATCTGACGTTGGCCTTCCCGCCAATAAATTGTTGCACTCACTACGCACACAGGTGGAGGTGTTTTTAAACCTACAACTCGTCTTACTACCCAGTATCACTTATGCGTACAAATCTTACATTGAGATGTTCCTCATTTACATCAGCAAGTACAAAATAACGCATCTAACCAGCGGCCAATGGTACTCAGACACCTCCCAGACGTTTTAAGAGGTTGTCAACACCAAAAAGGGATGTTAGATTCATTGTAGTCGCTAAGCAAAAGTAATAAGGTGGATATTTTAGGGTGCAAGATGACACGTCTAACCAGTAGAGTTGCTTTTTGAATAGTACCTGGTCAAGTTGGTCTGTTCCTGAGATTCTTTAAGCATTACAACCGACTTTGAAATCACGCAGCTTAAAGTCCACATCGTTGAGGCAATTATTCTTGTTCGACGTGTCAAGGTAGCATTGTCTGTCTTGTTAGCCCATGCCAAAACAATAACCCGCAGAATATCCCATTACCCAAGTGGATGTCAAAACTTATATTATTCCTTCGGGTGTGCAAGGTAAATCGTTGCACAACGTATTCCCAAGGCAGTTGCATAAACTTAGTATATTGGGATTCGTTTTGAATGCGACGCTCAAAAGATACGTCACCCAGAATCCATTCGGTTCTCAAACATATAACATACACAATTTCTCGCCGTTCGTCAATGGGAAACAATTAGCACCAAAACCTTTGAACCCCGATTTTACCAACGGTAATTAGGTAATGTCATACCACAAGATGTTTTTTGGAACAGGTATTCATTTCATGAATGAGAGTAGTAACATAATTTAAATCATGGACGCAATTGTTGATTTCCAGCACTATATTAGTGACGTCAAGATGTGTATCGTAAATGATCTAAGTGATTAATCAGTATGTGACACATTATTTCACCATTGAGTATTAAGTACCCCTTAAACTTGTGAGAAACTTTCCACTGCGTATAAAGAGAAAGCAAACTACATTGTCAACACACTGCATGTCGTTCCCTGGGCTAATGGTGATGTGGATTACAACATTCTTCATCTTCCAGGCCACACTGGGTGCATAGACCGTTTAAGTCAAGGGGACAGAAAATATCACGTTTCTAGCCAATTATAGGCCTGCGTCGATCATCGATCTGTGCGACAGATGATGCTCGTCTTTGAAAGCCTTCAAATTGTATCACACAACATGTATGGCACATGGTTTGATATGGTATTTCTGTTGGCCGCCATCAATTGGGGACTTCGAAACTAACTGATTGAATATATACACAAGCACACCATAATACATGGGCTGAAAACAAGCCTATGACTCCGTTATTTACGCTAGGGTGTTTTCCCTTACTATTCACTGTCAAGAATAATAGCGCACCCTACAGCCCTCGTCATTGACACGGATCCACACACAAAGCCTGGGACGCATTTGGGCGCCATATTTATCTACAAGAACGGTGTAGAAGAGTACTTTGACAGCTTCTTTTTCACACGTGTAAGGTTCCATTTGGTACTTCTAGAAAATAAATGGTATGGAACGCCGCACGGACTTTCTCGCTCTATTGTTTGAAAATTGAGATATTTACTCAAAACTCGTAATATATGTGAAACGAAATAATATACACTAGCAAACCCAAGTATAAATTGCACTATATTTATGTAAAACTTTTTTTTTAATCCAGGTTTTAAATTTTATAATTTTGTTTTTAAAGAAATGATGTTCTCATTTGTATGTTTGGACTGATAAAAAAGATCAATGTTCGGTCCACAAGGGTCAACACTTCGTATTAAAATTTCAACTTCCGGTTAAAATTTTTACATTTTATTAAGTTTTGCAAATCTTCATGCCATCGCATTGCTATTAAATTCCTCATTTATAAATTTTAACCAATAAAAAATGTAAATATTGACTATTGAGTATAAAATGAATATAGATCATTGTTGTACAAACATTTCTCCTAAAAGGTTTAAGGAAAAACAACATAAACTTTTAGCGATTTACTTATTTTTAATTACTCTATGGCATTGTAAAATTATTATTATCTCTTTACAACTAAAGCTCACAAAAATTGTATTAATATATTTGCCAATATCTAAGAAACTGTTGCTTTTATAAAAATATATGTCAAATAAAAGTTTTTTTATTTCTAATAGTTCCTACAATTTTGCAATGATAAGTTGTTTAGTATCTCAAATAGTTGTGAAGATACGGAAATTAACGCTTCTGTAAAGTACCCCAAAAATCATTATCATGGGAAAATAAAAATAGCCAATTTATTTATAATTTTAATCAACACCTAGATACGAATTTTAATCAAAATCGTTGGAGCAGATTTTCAGAAAACCTATTTTTTCTCTTTTCGCCCCTTATAAAACTACTCTTAATTTTAAGTTTTAATAGGCACACAGACAGACGGCATTGCAAAGACTATTTTTTAGGTTACGGGGGGTCATGAGACGTCGACATCCATCAACATTTCAGGTTTGATATTTTTTTACGGTCGCAATACTTTAACTTTAATGTCCAAAAAGTTTCAAAAAATATATAATTGCATATAGATTGAAAGTTATTAATTGTATAAAAATATGTTTCGAATAAAATATTTGTATTATAAATATATATACATATTTGTAATGCTAAGTAATTTCATATCTCAAATAGTTTCGGAGATATTATATAAAAAAGTTAGTTTACGCATCAGACCAGAGCCCTTAAAACCATTTTGCCGAAATATTGAGAGTAGCCATTTTATTTATAATATTTATTAATGTTTATAAATGAAATTTAATCAAAATTGTTAGAGCCGATTTTGAGAAAATCGACTTTTTCTCTTTTTGCCCTTCAGTAAACTACCCTTAATTTTAGGGTTAGATATCCAATTTCAAAAATCCCTCAGGGCATCCCTATGAAAACTCTAGATACCAAGTTTTATCCCGATCGGTAAAATAGCTTAGGCTCTAGTTGGAGGTACAGACAGACGGAAAGTAAAAAACAACATTTTTGAATAGGGGGGAGGGGGTCATGAAACATCAAGATTCATCAAAATCCTGAGTTCAATTCTTTTTACTATCACGATACCTTCTCTACCTGCAAGGTAGCGAAAGAGTAGAAATGTTTATTGATGGTCTCGTAGCAAGGTACAACTTAAAGGCATAGCCTCAGACGTTTGTGGCAATTACTGCCTCATGAACTTTCTAAGCCATTTCTAGAACATTCTAATGAAGACGTTCCTGGAATTATTATCTCCCAACACCATAGAGATATCATTTCTAAAGTGCTGAGTATTACAATGCGTTTTTCAAGACGTGGGTGGGCTTAGGCCCCTCAGGAGCCAGCGTCCAATCAACATGCACTCTGTCTTGCGCCAACACTGGCCGTGTGTATAGGAAAGTGTTCCAACGGAGAGCCAGCTCTTTAAACACATGGAAAACCAATAAGTACCCAAAAATGTTTGTACGCACAAAATAAAACAGTTGAACCACTCCTCGCCATAGTCATTATTTTCCACTGGACGAAGTCAACACTAAGCGAGTCATTGTGTCGGCTTGAGTATAAAGATAAACTTTAGTACAGATAGAAAAATGTGGAGGGAATTGTGTGGTGTGTTATCGCCTAGAGTGGCCAGAAATGAGCAACTATAAGTTTATAAAATCAACCCAACCTCCTCAAGAAGATAAGCTTAACTGATCATGAAATATTTCTGAGACGCATGTGTGATCACCGTATGATCATCATTGGCGAAAAATATGACGCTGAGCACCTTTCTTCAAAAAGTTTGTCAATCTCCCCCAGAGCTGGGCACGTCTATGAAAACTATGAGAACTGATCAACATCGCCGTCGATCGACGGTAAATGTGGTCAATACCAATCACTAGATATTGCAACGATTTGATCGATACACTCGTTGTGGATGTATTGACACGCTAACATAGACCCAGGACGTCATCGACCTCTAACAACCAATGGTGGAAATGTACATTACAACCTGTATCTGACCAATGATCAGTTCTACCTACTCTACACGTCAAGCCATAGGTTTGGATTATTACATTTTGGATTGTCAACAAAACAGCATTTTACTAACACATCTAAGATACATCGTAGAAAATTTTAAGAACGATTAAAGGTGACATTCATGTAAAAATGTATATTGCTGTTCCTAATATTTCATGTTTTATATTATCCACTCAAAAATATGTATCACCATATTCTCACAAGCTCCTTTTTTTACTGTTTCAGCGTGTAGTGAGTGAATAGTTAATGCAAAACTTGTGCCAGACATTACATAAAGGTTTCGCAATCCCCGCAAGAGTTGCGTCATTCTAACGCAATCAGGGCTGTAAAATTCCTGTGACGTCACCCGTGGCTTATTTCAAGCCTGTTTTTAACATTTCTTAATTCATTATCACCACACTGGCAACATACAGCAGAACCAGTCAATCAGGTTTGCGAAATTAGGATTGTGACACAAAAATAGTGTTAATTTCCTGTTTAAAAACATCGTGATTAGCTTACACCAAAACGGGTAACATAAGTCACATCAAGATTTCGCAATCATAAGCAATATTTCAACATTAAGATTTCACAATCAGGGTTGCAACATTATGATATGAAGTTTCGCAATAATTACACTTGAGGGAAAATGTGACCTGGCAGTGTACTGTAAAATGACGGNGGGGGGGAATAGTGAGCGTGAAAATATCGCCTGGGGAATGTGCTAAGACGTCCTGACCGCTGGTCACGTGCTGTGCATACCAAATATCATCTCTCTAGGTTTATGGTCTCAGAAAGTGAGGGAGAGAGTCCTAGAAGGACAAACACCACGCGGATTTTGAATAATAGATAGTTTGTTTTAAAACTAAATAATTGGGTCTCGTCTTTTTACATAACAACACTATTCTTATATCTTGGCTTTTTTAAATTTAAGAAATGTGGTCTTACGCTGTAACCCACAACATAAAATATCTCCTATAATTATTTTGTTATAAATAAAAATAATTTGGGGATATCTTTTAACACACCAGTGGCGTATTCTTTGGGTATGCTAGTCCTGCGCCGCATACCTATAATGATATGGACTAGTTTTTTGTTTAATTCAATGTTGTCTGTGCTGTGTAAACAAGAATGTTTAGATTGTTAATAACTATACATGTAATGAACTATTAATTTTAAAACTAATATTGGTTCATATTCCAGGAATACTGTGTTTTAAGTAATTCTTCTTCCAAAAGGTTCTACTTTGCACAATGGGAAACCCAGGGCTTGCTACTTTAAAAACACAAAGCAAGCTAGGGAGGTTCTAAAGTAATTGGGCAATGAGATCGGGGTTTTCACAACCCAGGTCATGCTGTTCCTGTGAAGCAAGCTAAGCATTGTGCCTTATTGGAAAAAGATTCAAGATCACAATGTTTATATATTAAATTAATTTAGTATAGTTTAAGAAAAATTCATAAAATAAAAAATAATTAATTGTAAAATAATAGTATACGTAACAAGCTTTAAATTATACACTAATTAAATACATTGATTTATATTTAGTTATTCTAGTCATATGTATTATTATATATTTGGCAAACACATTTAACCACTCTTTCAAATTTAGGCATTTCAGCAGTGGTAGAGTGAAGAATGGGGGGAGGGGAGGTAAGGGGGGGTGACGAGGTTACTTTAACCGTTGTTGACGGTAATTCTTGTTTTTCTTTAGTAGAAAGGATCGTGGAGTTTTAATAGTGTTCTTTTAGTTTTTGTTCTACATTAACGACTTATTAGTAATTGTGATTTTTATATAATTATACATAAATAATTCCAAAAGTCAGGAGTAGGTTCAGGCTATGGACCCTGAGGTCCCGGATTCAAAACAGCTACAAAGAAGTGATCTTAAGCAATCTACCGGGAGCTTAAGAAACTATAAAATACGCCTTCCTCCACAGTCAACGTAGTCTAAAAATACATTCAAAACATTTGTTTTCAGTTCTGTTCCAAGGCGGCTGCAACTTTTTTTTTATGGAATCCTTGATTTTTGACACTTCCATTTTATTATTCGGCTATAATTTAAGTTCAGAGTTTCAAAATCCTTAAAAACATAGACTACTTCCTCTGACAAAAGTGACTGTATTTCTTTCATTCCATAGATTTAAATGGTTGTGAAACTTGTAGCTAATAAACTGTGCACAATGCTACACGAAATAATTGCAGCCGATTTAATGAGTAGTGTCACGACTTGTCAATGAAGTCCACGCCACGAAATTACCCACTCTCAGCTGCTTTTTAGACTTTCTTTTATTATTTCGCCTTGTCTGGATTTAATTGATTCACTCATTCTTACTGTACGATGTATCAGTTAATCAGCCTTATTAAGAATATGTTAGTTCCCTTGCGGTTCTTCTGAAATACGCATCAGTCATTAAAGGGCGTCACATCACACATAAACCCTTTTGAACTCGTTTAGTTTAACATTACCTAACATTTTAATTTTACAATGGAATTTTGTATTGAGCCATTGACTTCAGCCTTAAAGTAAATTATTAATGCCTAGTAGAAATTCCAAACGGACTCAGCTGTTCGAAAAATGTGGACTCATCAATTATTAGTAATAATTTCCTATTTTCATTTACTACTTTGAGGTATTCTATTAAGTCAAACACTCATCTAAATTAGGCTCTCCGACACTCAGGTACTAGAACATAGTGTAAGTATCAGCGTATGTGGATAAAAGATTGGTTGAGGCTATGATAATTGGGTTTATAAGTAGCCATTCTAAAATAACTACAATATCGCATGTACTCTAAGATACCTCGAATGTTTGATTAATCTAGCACACCTTTGTTATGCATCGTGAGGCCTTATCGCATACAGGTTTGGTGCCGAATTTATGTTTCAAATCCACATTTATAAACCCTTTAAATCACCATGGTGGCGCCCCGGCAGCTAATAAAGTACCATGACACCGCCCTGGCTCGACTATAGCACTCGAGAATAGACACACCTGTGTTTGGTCACTAACATAATTTTTGACAAATTAATAACTGGCCGAGTTTCCTGGTTATTAATATTATACCATTCCTAGACATATTAGTACACTGTATTCAATGAAAAGTGAGCATGAGCACTTTCTATGCATATGATGAAATAATTAAACCACCATTTTGTTTGATTTATAATGCAAAGTATAATATTTTCTGGCTTGTGAAATATTACAAATCCTAAATAGATTATTATGCTGACTAACGTGTGCAGACTTGCTTTGTTACTTACATATTACAATTTCTAGACCTGTATTTTGTTTTTTTTAAACAAATAATGCTATTAATATTGTTAAATTTATTAATAGTCCCCCCAATTTTAAATAATTTCCCATTTACTACTCTTCTCTTATATATATCATCAACCTCTTTCAATATAAACTCAACCCATGTAACCAGAAAATGTATTAGACCCAATCCGGCTACTGATTTCTTCGACACAAACACGTATTGGTAGATCACCCCATAGAGACGAACAGCGAGCACCGTATGGAATCTGATCGGGTTGATATCGACCCAGTGACTTGGGTCTAAGAGCCCGGGAAGAGGGGAGGTTCTAGGGCTAAACTCCTTGAAAGTTGCCGCGTGGATCAGTCCTTTAAAGCCACATTCCTACACTTGTCTGGGGCATCGTTAGTTGCGGCACTTTCAATATAAGAGCACCCTCCAATGTAAAATAAATACCCAGACCTATGGTAGAAAATGTATCCATAGCATTATACTTATTTTACCATACAATAGGCCTAATAATGTGACAATCATGAGCAGACATACTTGTTTGAGAGAGGCAAAGGGAATGTTAGCTGTTTAAAGCCAATTATACCAGTTCGAGTACATAGGTAAAGAATGACGTAGACACGAGATGGTAAGAGTTTGATTACCACGAACATATTAAGGACTTTATTTAGTTGTATTTTAATATTATCTGTAAATTGTTCTTCCTCCAATTTATTATGCTAATTCAATATTGAAAATCAAATCCTTACTTGTTTCTGAACCAGAGAATAAAGCTATTAAAGAATTTATATAATTAAATCTTCTTTGTTATTCTTTTATTCCCTTCTTATTTGAGCCCTAGTCTTCTATGACGACATGTTTCAGTGTTGTATGTTACAACATCTTCAGGTCTTATTTATAAAGACGATGATGTATTTTAAATACATTATTATGGTAAGGTTTGTTAAATTTTGAAATATTCTCTTTTATTCTCTTCTTCCTAATACTTCAAAACTTCACAAACCTACCATAATAATGTATTTAAAATACATCATCGTCTTCATAAATAAGACCTGAAGATGTTGTAACATATAGCACTGAAACATGTCGTCATAGAAGACTAGGGTTCAAATAAGAAGAAGGGAATAAAAGAATAACAAAGAAGATTTAATTTTATAATTTATTACTCCTTACCAAATAAATATGAACATTATTAAAAATATTAAAGAATTTCAAACATAAAGTAAGAATAATCTATATACAATTTTTATGTGTGTGTGTGTGTGTGTGTGTGTATTTCTTATAATCCTCCAGAAGCTCCTAGATGACCTAGGAAAGTTGAAACTTTGCCAACTTATAGTAGAGACCATGGTACAGAATCTAACGGAGCCGAGTTTTCGATTCATTTTTTTGTTTGTCTGTCTGTAAGTTGGCCTAAAGCCAAAATCTCATTTTATCGATCGGACTAAAACTTGGTATCTAGGCTGTTTTTTTAATATAGAACTCCCCCTTGAATATTTTGGAAATAAATATCTGACTCTATTGAGAGTAGTTTAATCAATGGCAAAAAAAAATAGATTCTAATTTTCCCTTGAAAATGGCATCAAGGATTTTGAATTTCCAATTGTGATCATATCTCCACAACTATTTGATATACGTATGCAATAAGCTATCTTTGTAAAACTGTAATACTATTTAAAATAGAAGACTTTTATCTTAAATATATTTTTATCAAACCAATAGTTTCCTAAATATATAAAATATATGTTAGTTTTTTAATTTATATACTTCAAAAAGGGTGAATTGATTGCTATGTTCTTATGTTTCTGAAACTTGTATATAATTTAATTTATGCTCGTTGGTGATGTGTGATGCTCCATTTTTCCATAATGTTTCTGCAGCATTTGTTTCACAAACCTTACAAGTTTTAATTAAATGTATCTATATTTAGATAAAAGAGAAAGTCAATGTAGTGCAACATATATTTTCTTATATATGCTTCAAATTAGATACGGGTACGTATTATTCAAGTTTAGTTCTTCTCGCGCTGACGGGCTACATTCTAGAGTTTAATATAATAAAACATCAAATAGCCAAATGACCAGATTACTTAGACAAACACACTAATAGCTTTTAATTTGACAAATACGGGCCTTCAACGGGCAACTGCCTTAGTTTTCTATTATTTAGAAAATTAATTATAATATTTTTTATCACATTCCGTTGGATCACAGCGATAGTCCAGTTATCCACCCAAAACCTGTGAATAGCAAATGCGGGACATTTTTTAAATTTTTTCATGGGCGTAACATTTTTTGTGTGGTTTCTGCCACCCTCTTGAAAAATGGCCACCATTTTTGAATAAACTTAATTATGGCTGTAACTTGAGAGTGGAAAGAGATAATACAATAATGTCCAAACAAAATAAGTCTAAAATGATAACAACAATATTAGTCATTTTAGTTTTTACTTTATCTCTAACGAATTTTGAAATATGTGTATCTTCATTTATTAAACGGGGAATAACTTAACAAAATAGGAGTCCACGGCAATATTAACATTTTCAGCTTGAATGTGGCTACCACTGATCAGTATGGCCATGCCCTCTTGCAGCTTAAGTATTTACAAACGTAATATTTATCCATACACGCTTGAAATTTTGAAGCTAATTTGTAATTAATGTGTTTTTCAGTACAATTTATTTAGAGTATATAAACAAATAATTTTGTTGTGTTCACCACTAAATGTTAGATAACAAATTATTTAGTTTTTGAGATGTTGCTTAAGCTAGGTTAAGATGTCATGTCTACCTAACATCCGCCATTTTTTTCCCCTTTCCAATTCAATATTGCCAACTTTACTTCTTTTGTTCTTGTAGTAAGGCATGAAAACTCCTAGATTGATTAAAAAACATGGTTTCCTTCTAGTTATTGTTTTACTTGAACTTTTATTAATGTGTTGTTTAAAAAAAATATTATTCACTTTTTCATTTATTTTTTGTTTTATAAGTAAAACAATAGTGAACTTCAAACCCTAAATGACCACCCAGGCTTCGTCTCATAGAACAAAACGAGATTTATTATTAAGGGTCTCCAAACCTAAACAAAAAATTTTAATGTAGTGATTTGTGTGTTGTCTGTAATAGATTATAGAAATCCAAACAAAATCCTCTTCAACAAACAAATGAAGATACAGTCAAAACTTAAAGAAAAAGTGGTGGAGGGAAAAGATTTAGGCACATCATAGCTTTACGAACGTTTATAAAGTAAATGTTTATCAAATAGAACTCACAAAATATTTATATTAAACATCACACGCATAAAATCAGATGAGACAAAGGCACAAAAGAACTCTCTAACCAACCTTCGAAAGAAGGTCTTTCTACACAAAACCTGGAAAATAACGCATCTTTAAATAACGAGGTAACCGTGGCCAATGCGCTCTTGAAAGCTCATATGTGATTGGTTTGGAATCGTTGGAAAGTAAATAGGTCAGAAATAAGGATACAATTAGAGAATCAGCCCAATACGACAGAATCTAATCTTAAACTGTATGGCCCATTTTTTCTAGAAAGGTAGAATTTGTTGAAGAAAAAAGAATAAGCTAGTGTTTAAAAACATTTCATTTTGTAATATAGAAGGAGGAATATCAAAAGCAGTTTCATTATACATTACGTACCATAAAGACTGCTGGAAAATATATTTCTGTCCTGTGTATAATGTTCAAGCAAGTGAAAAATCAGAGTAGACTAGTGAAAGGAAATTGTGGGTTAGGGAAATGAAAAATAAGGATTTCTTTCAGCTTTTCTTTTGTTACTGAGTAAATCGGTATTAAAAAGGAAAGCTATACACTAAGCGATCTACTTTGGGAGTGTGAGCAATTACATCAAGAGCGAATGCTTACTGATACTGAAATAAGATACATCTGCAATAACATATCTGTGATTAGTACTTTACGTGTAAATCTGGAAAAGCATTTTTAAAATAAATTAAAACTTTGGTCAAGATACCAATGAAACAAGTCTTTTATATATCAGTCTTCACAAAGCATGAGGCTCATACGTAGAAAATGCTGCAGATAATTGAGGAACAGATAAACTAATATTGATCAAAATTGTTGCTAGAATAACGAACAATAAATAGAATAGACCTACAGTAGTGAGATGGCCTTGCAGTATCAATGTATTGGTAAACAAATTGCACTCCCGAAGATGTTTACAAAATTATAACGTTGCTGGTTAATCCACAGGCCGAAATAGAACACAGCTAATATGTAGTGCCTGAAAAACCTCAACCAGCTTTATGCTTCTTGAGTCAGGTTATCATGCTAGTAAACGACAACCACTTCAAGTTGTTTTACCCGCCTCGGTGGCGTAGTTGGCTAACGCGCTTGTCGTGTTGAGCCCGACTGCTGAGTACGGGGAGATCGAGGTTCGAATCTCGGTCGGGTGAACTGAGGGTGGTTTTTCCTTAAATGGTTTTCCACTCTACCTCCACGCAAATGCGGGTTCACTTCCTCTAATTCAACCTTTCCAATTCCTAATCCATTAGCGTAATTAGTACTTAAAGCGTATAACCCGAACGGGTAGTAAGACGCGGTGCTAAATATATATTCAAGTTGTTTTGTCAATGGTTATGGACGATGGGACTGGAAGGAAAGAAAACATTCGTGTCCTTAAGAAGTTGTGGATGGGAATTCCACACAACGCTGTATTAAATTAATTATCAGCATTGGCTACTCAAGAATTTAAGCAGACCAAGATTTCAAAAGAGTCCAATATTGATGAAGCAGGTCTAATTTGTCCACCCAAAATTATTTCAAGATAGCCAGACCCCATAGTTATGGACAGTGATGATTCTAGAGACGATGGATTAACCGATTCAGAAACCAATCATTATATACGATGTTATAATGTATCAACGAATAGAGCTACATACTTCAACGGGAAACTCATAAATGGATTGAAGATTAAAGGCAAATATGAAAAGAATAAATTTATCAAATTTTTCAAGAAAGTGGGCAGCCCCAATTCAACCACAACTTGGAAATATATAGTAAAAGCAGCATATATAAACATATCAGGTTAATGCGCATGCAATTGTACGCTATCTGACGTACCTTGTTTTACAGGGTTTCAACTTTCTCTTGACAGTAGCATTGATAAATGAGAAACAATTAATTTCAAGTGCTATCCTCAACCTTCGACTGACGAATTTGTAACTAATGTGCCAGAGTGGTGTTAACAAATTTAAGAGATTAAGGATATGCCATTTTTCCAGTTGGTTTAAAACCAGATGCTATGTAAATATCCCAACAGATAGACCAAACAAAGTAAGTTAGAGCTGTAGAACTAGGAAGTTTCCTCACTGAAAAGGTTATCTGGTAGTTTCTTCCTGCTTCGGTGGCCGCATGATCTAGGGCGCTACTCTATTAATAACCTAGACAGCTAATAAAGAAGAGATCGTGTTTCGATTCCGGTTGGATATACTTAGAAAGTTTTTTTTCCTAAATGGTTTCTCACTTTCTCTCTCTACATAAATGCAGGTAGATTCAACACTTTATGTTTTTCTCTTTTTGAACATCGGTCTTGGATATTTCACCATATTATGAATGTTTAATGCTCCCCACAGATTCTGATGACGGCAAACACTTTTTCCCCCAACACGTCATAGTATTTGTTCGGCTTGTACGGATAAATTAATTAGGCTAATGGGATAGGAATGAGGATTTTATTAAAAATCACCCTAAGTTAGGGTGACCAAACGTCCTGGAAATCCGGGATTGTCCCAGCTTTTTCACAAGTATCTCGGCGTCCCAAAAAATAGTTTCAGGACGCTCAATTGTCCCAGATTTGCCATTTTCGCATATAACTCAGTGAATGTTAACGATTTTGTTTACTTCAGTCACTACTGACCACTCCTCTAAAATGGAAATTGATTCATTTTGTGTTGCCAGGCCGTACTGATTAAAGTTTTTTTTTTGATGAACTGAAACTCACTAAAAAATGTTAAAAAAAAATATATATATACTCTCAAGGGTCAATCAAAACCCTTTAAAAAGTCAATTTTTAGGTCCAAATATAAAAAAAAATCCCGGACTACCCGGTGTCCCGGATTTTTCCCATCCCGATTTGGTTACCCTACCCTAAGTACATCCAATCGTGATTCAAACCCCGATTTCCCCATAACTGGCAATCCAGTCTAGCATTGGTGACGTATTAGACAAGGCCACACTAGATATACAGGCCTCAGAGCTCCCCCACCAGTCCTGCCACCCCGTTAGTCATCGCACCCGACTTAACCGTACCTGAGCGTTTCCTATAACATCTCCGTTACGCAAGTTCTCGAATCGGAACAAAAACTAAAAACCCTCAGTGTTATAAAAGCTCATTCTCCAAAACATGCTGAGATTCCCATCAAGGACATGTTTATTCGTGAAGATATATACTCCATTCACGGTAGGAATTACTCTCCGAAAGGTCTTTTTTACTAACAATATCCTACTATATAATAGATTTCTGGTAGGGAAAAAGGGCTTTCAGAAAACAATTCCTACGGTGAACGGACTTTAAGTTCTTCTAGTTGTGGGTGACCTGGCGGTCTAGGGGTAAGGTGTCAGACTTCTATGCTGGCGGCCGGGGTTTAATCCTCGGTCCCGGAAAGATTTATCTGATTGCCAAACCCTTCCTTCACCTCTGACAAGACATCTTGGGAATATGAGGAATGTCAGGCCTCCACCGTGGTTCGAATTCCACGTTAAACTGTAGGTCCTCCATTTCATCTCACAATCACCCTACCATTAC
>CABFVX010002745.1:72458-105150 GCA_902151425.1 Timema shepardi | reverse complement strand
TTTTTTTGTTGGGTTGTCTTCTTTGACGTGTAGGGCGGGTAGCCCCCCCTTTTTTTTGGTGAGATTCCCTTCTCCAAAAAGGGAGGTTAAGACTCTTATTGGCCTGGGCTCCGTCTTTTAGGGGAGAGGTGGATGTTAGTATCCCCTACTGCTTCCGTAAAAACTGGTAACAGGAAGTGAATTTGTTTCCGTAAAAACAGGTAACATAAAGTGAATTTGTTTCTGTAGAAACAGGTAACATAAAGTGAATTTGTTTCAGTAAAAACAGGTAACATAAAGTGAATTTGTTTCAGTAAAAACAAGTAACAAAGTGAATTTTTTTCAGTAAAAACAAGTAACATAAAGTGAATTTGTTTCCGTAAAAACAGGTAACATAAAGTGAAGTTGTTTCTGTAAAAACTGGTAACATAAAGTGAATTTGTTTCAGTAAAAACTGGTTAACATGAAGTGAATTTGTTTCCGTAAAAACAGGTAACATGAAGTGAATTTGTTCCCGTAAAAACAGGTAACATAAAGGGAAGTTGTTTCTGTAAAAAGAAGTAACATAAAATTGAATCGGTTCCGGTAAACAAAGGTAACGTAAAAGTGAACTTGTGTCTGTAAACAAAGGTAGCATAAATGTGATTTAGTTTCGGTAAATACGCCCAATGGGAAATGAACAATGAGGGATAGCGACCCAATCTACTCTACAAACTTAAAGCTATAGTTGATATATCCTTAGGATGACCGGCCGGTCTAAGTAAACAATGTATTTAAGATGTTCCATATAATTACTATGTTTAAAAGATTAGTCTTAATATCCCTTATTACATTTAGGAGGTTAATTGAAGTTCATTTGGAGTTTACGGAATGTATATGAATTGTTTAGCCTGTATATTATGTGGTTGGACTCAACAAATGGGGAGGTGTGTGTGGCGTGCGCATTGAGTGGCGGGCTCTGCAAACTGGAGGGCTAGAGTCGGTGTCGGCACAGAGTGGGCTGACCCGACGCGAGAGGTCATTATTACTTGACCTGACTTGAAAGGGTCAACACCTCTATGCGAATGCTAGTTTAGAGGCGGAGCCGTTGACCAACGCGCACGCTCACGAGTCGAAGGAAGCCTCTTGTGTGTTGTATATTCAATAAATTAATTATACAAGTATCTTTCCATCCACGGCTTGATTATTACTCCTAAGTTCCTCGGACAAACGGAGCCCGAACACAGCACAGACTGGAGAAATGAAGCATACTTAGAAGAGTTTGGTACCTGTTTACAGCCATAATTTGAGAAAAAATTGGGGTGTGAATCAGGGATTTTGTGCACCAATATCCAGAAATTTTCAACTTTTTTTACTCTTGTCATCAACATGGTAAGGGCAAAGAACACATACATTTAATCTATATTAGTGTCTTGCCACTTGTGAATTCTAATGTTTGAAGAAATTGGGGAAACTGTCAAAACCTTCTGATAATATTCATTAGTAGCGTCGACAAACGTCTGAACCAAGGCAGGAGTGAGAAAACACAAAAATAAATCAATTTCAAGGGAATCATTTTTAAATCCAGAACTAGATGCACAGAAATTGTGTAAAATAGGTTTAAATTGCCCAGAAATCCAAATAAATAAAGGAGACTTATCTTTTTTTTTTGTTTAGCAGGTGCCAGTTGATTGCTGACATCATCTTGTACTTCAGAGAGATCCCCGACACTATCACTGTCACCTTCTTCTTCTGATATATCACCTACAGAATATTCAGAATCATTTTCATCATCAAAAAAGTCATTTTCCGAGTCACTGTCCTCTATAAATCCTTCAATTTCGTCATCCCGCGACTTTGTTGTTTTCCTCGCCACGCCATCTTGACAGTAGTGAGTGAGCTCAGGAAAGTAGATATTTCACTTGAAAATATAAACTTAAAAACTATAGATGAACCTTCGAAAAAGTGCAGTATTTTTTTCTTTATAGCCTCTTTACACTTTAGCGCGCGCAATTCAATTAGCTCTAATGCTCCACGTCACGCATATGTACAGGTTTGACAAAGTGAGCCCTGCACAAAAACGTATATTTACGGGTTTGACAGTGAGAAGGTTAAGAAAATCGATCGTCACCCCCCAAGCCCCAACCTAGGTTTCATTCTATCAGAACTCATCTGAGAGGAGTGAGAAACGTGCAACACAACTTCCTAAAAGAGGAAACAAAAAAATCAAAAGGGAGAAAATTGTAAACAATGATAGGACACAAAGATAGGAACATGTAAATGGTATAATGAAAAGGTCATATCAAAATACTAAAAATTTAAAAGGCAGAAGGGCAAGTGAAATAAAGTTACACAAAACCCATCTTTATATAATTGCTTTATCCAAAGCATACACACGTGCACTCATATACATATACATTTGTGAAAAGACACAAGAAATTTTTTGACTATCCCCTTTTGAACATGTTTATAACTATTTTACACTACACCCCTTTACAAACACAGGAGAAATATTTTACAATGTTTCAAGTGATAATGTGTTTGGAATAGAGCTCTAAGCTTGTACACAGTTAAAAGTATTTTGGGTAGTCAGCACACTTAAACGGGTATTAAATATCGAGACAGTACAAATACACTAGCTTCCGTCAGATAAATGCAGCGTCTTGAGTGTTTTGTTTCCTGAATAAAGTCTCCTGTGGTGGGGTGTTTCAAACAATTTTTACTCCCGCAATAGCAGGGTAAGTGTGATGACTAGCCCAATTATGTTTGATTAACAATTGAAAGGAGGATAGAAGGGCAATAGCTACAAACCTACCAGAAAAATGTAGACCTCAAAATAATTATTATTAGCACCGCGTCTTACTACCCGTTCAGGCTATACACACTTACGCTAATGTGTGATGGTAGGGTGATTGTGAGAGTAAATGGAGGACCTACAGTTTAAAGTGGAATCCGAACCACGGTGGAGGACTGGCATTCCCCACATTCACAAGATGTCTAGTCAGAGGTGAAGGAAGAGTTTGGTAATCAGATAAATCTATGCCGGGACCGAGGATTGAACCCCGGCCGCCAGCACAGAAGTCTGACATCTTACCCCTAGACCTCAAAAGTCCACAATTAAATATTGTGAGCTTTGAGGTTAACAATTATCTGGCAAGTTTATAGGCTGTGGCCTTCTTCTATCCTATCAATGTTTAATTCAATGTCAAACTAAAAAGTATCTTGTAAAACTCCAAAGTTTACGAAGACTACATAAAACGTTTTAAGAAAATAACTCCACACATTGAATTAAACTGCTTTCCTCTAGTTAGAATATTCGATCAGCTACGATTAGTTCCATAGAAACAGTAGTAAGCAACTAATGAGTAGTAAGGTGGCGATAACAAATTAACTACCAGTAAAACAATCAAGTCCAACATTAATCAGTAGTGTTTTTACCAAAGGTGCTAGTGTGTGAAAATTCCTTTTTGATCTAGGATTGCAAAACACAAAACCTTAAACTCTAAATAATTTGTGCGTGGGCTATCATGTGCGTGGATTTAACCGCGTCTCCATCTAAGAATTTTCATTAATTTTCATTATTTGGGTAGGTGTTGATTAAGTCTTCTGAGCAAATCGCAAAGTTCTGAAAGGTGAGTATTGATCTAAAAAACATTGCTACTTATTTTAGTAAATAAACCTGATTGATAAATTAGTGATGATTATTTTATTTAACTTTTATTGGCAAAGCAAGATTTTTTCCCCCCTAAGCAAGGTCGAAGCTGATTTATTTAAAAAAAATAAAGTCAAAGTTTCATACACCTCTAAATTGAAAAATAGTTTACTATGGAATAAGAATGGTCTAAGCTTCTATTTCTACTACCACTTAACAGAGGTAGCTACCAGCATAGAATAAATACCCAAACTTGCCGAGTTAATGATAGTCAATAATATTTGTTTATTGAAGCGCAAAACTAAGCCTAGATAACTTCTAAACAAGATGAAATATATCAGTAAGATTTTCTAACAAAAAACTAATAAGTTGACGACATGTTTTGAAAAAAATTGCTAGTGAGAACTTTGCTTAAAAGGATTTATAATTTGAGTTTTTGTTTGTTTTGAATTTCGATTTACCTAACGTTAAGAGGTTTTGGCCAGAATACCACCTTAATTACTAGAGTGTGATGTGCCAAGAATATAAAATTTCAAAGGAGAGTGAAAAGATGAAAAATAATATCAAATAAACAAGTTTTTCTCTAGGGAAAACTTATTTTCACTTATTAAGGTATGTTTTGTTATACACGAAAATAGGTACCTCCTTACATAATTATATATAAAAAGTAAACAGGTTTGACAACTGTTCATTCCAGATGACATATGTGATTACCCGTCCAGTATATCAAAATACTGAAAATAGCTTATATCACCTAATTTCTTAAAACATGTGTTGTTTATTTAGAATATGAGCTTAATCTAAACTAGAATATTATTATTAATAAATTTCGCATTCCTTTTGTACTATTGATTGCAAATATCTATCAACCAACGCTGAAAACCAAACAACATATTTAAATATGTTGATTTATATTTTTATTCGGTTTTGTAAGATTTTAGTCCATTGAAGGTAATTGAACAACTTTTCAGAAAGTTTTATGTCTTTCAGACTGTAACCACATTAATAATAATTATAATATTCTATACATAATTTCATTCATTAAAGTTATCCATTTTTCACAATCAACAAATTTAGTTCAAATCTAAATGTCATAAAATATAAAATTATGTACGGAACTTAAATCTTTATTAATAATTAAGGTAAAGAAAGTACATTATTTAAATACTTTTTAACAGCCTTTATAAATAAATTGTACCACAAAAAAAACCTAATATAGGCAAGTCTATTCTAATATCATAATTATTAACTTGGATATCAAATACACAAACAAGAATAAACCAAAAAAACTTATCGAAATATGGTTTTCTGCATTCCTGACTTGCAACAGCGTCATCGAGATCAGAGTTTTTATATAATATGTATATCTGGTAAAACAGTTACACCAGTTTCAATTACCACCGTTTTCTAAAGTAGACTACAGAAAAACATACCACGATGCAATTCCTGGTTCGAGAAATTATCGACTTTAGTTCCATTATCGTGAAAATAATTTCATTCAAAGAATAAGAAAAATAAAAAGTTTTAACATCAAATAGGGTGGTAGATACACACATAAACCATTACCAACGGTTCCTCTATTTGTGTTCCTTTTTAAACATACATAAATATATATATATATATATTAACAATAGGTATTCATATTCTGAAAATTGAAAAATGACACCTGGACAGGGGAATCGAACCCGGGACCTTCGGCTTAGTACGCCAATACTCTTACCACTGAGCTATCCAGGATTCGCCCCGTGCCCATGGTCATTCTTCACTCATAGTTTAAGGCAGAGTCAGAGATAGACGTCGCTGATGGCTGCGTTGTCTGATGGCTGTGATCTTATATAATCACATGTTTATAAGCTGACGACTTCCACGTCTATCTCTGACTCTGCTTTAAACTATGAGTGAAGAATGACCATGAGCACGGGACGAATCCTGGATAGCTCAGTGGTAAGAGCATTGGCGTACTAAGCCGAAGGTCCCGGGTTCGATTCCCGTGTCCAGGTGTCATTTTTCAATTTTCAGAATATGATATCTATGAGGTAGTATCCTCTCTAAAATGCATCAACAATAGCTTCGGCTATTTGTTTCATCAATAGGTATTCACTTTGAGAGAATACGTCTATAGTGTTTACAAAGTTAAATTTTTAGGGTTAAGCAATCACTACATTTTAACACTTGTTAGGTTGGTAACCTATGAATATAGGAATGACTAACGCTTGGAATTAACTTAATACTAAAATAAGGAAAGGAAGGCAGAGCTAGCAAACTTACGCTACTAGAAAACATGGCATACCTTCAAGACACACTGCAAACCTAACATTATTATATAAACAAATTAAATGACTTGAAAGATTTTCATGTTCTATGAAACCAAATATAAGAGTGCAGAAAAGAAAGTGTTTTTTTGAAAAGATTTTGGAGCTTGTTTAAAAGGAAAGTGGTATATAATAAAATAGGATATTATTAGTGAAACAATAACTGTCACACTATGAAAGAATCACCATTGAAATTAGCGTAAATTTAATAATTAAAAACTTATATGTTGTTAAATTTATTTAATATCATAAATTATTATAGATATAAAATTCAATTCTTCGATATGATTATGTGCTTGATTATTAATCATCATATCGCAAAGTGGAGTTTTTTCAAATTCAAAATGGAACAGTTAGTGTTTTATGGCAGGATCACGCTCAACTCATTGTTCACATTACATAACATAACCGATAACGACGCAGTTAACATAACATTAACTTAAATTAAGAATTGTCCAGGAAAGAACTTTCATGTTACGTTAACACTAAACGAAGAGTACCAAGGCCTATATCCAACCAATCATAATGGGAGCCATGTCAATACGGTTATTTAGTACTTTATTTAAAATATTTAAAAATCAAAATTTAAAAAAAAGAAGAAGAAAATTACCTAAATAAAAAAACTTATTTATGACATCTCTAGTATTGATGATGGTTTTTTTAACAAAATAATTTTATTTAATATAAATATTTTTAAATTTAGTTTTGTGAACAAAGAAACACACATGTCTGAATTTTAAGATTTTATTTCCTAATAAATGTTTAATTTGTAGGGGTGTGCAAAGCTTTGCTTCTAATACTCATGTCAAAATGTGTTAATATGTTTACGATTTAATATTTTGTCAAATATATTTGATACCTAAAATTGCAATATACGGTAATGTAAAGTAAATGATAATGAAGGACGCCAACCCGAAGGGTGGCCTTAATAGTAACTGACACACTTTTTGGTAATATTCCTTTTTCACAAGACACACATAAAACACACACAAAACACAAAAAAATATGTTTATGGAACTACATGCTTCTAAAATAATTTGATGAAAAAAACAAAACAATCTAGAAGCATGTAGTTCCATATGTATCTTTCTTTGTGTGTTTGTAATGTGTCTTCATATGAAAAAGAAATATTTCCGAAAATTTAAAACGCTGTATGGTTGTGAAAGTGTGAAGAACTGGGAAGTGTAAAAGTTTAAGAACAAATGAAGGGACAAGTGTGTTTGTTACTATCTAGACCTAGCCTAACCATCCTTTCAGGTTGACTTCCTTCACTATCCCTTACTTCACATTGATGCACGTCAGGGTCACCAAATGACAGACTGCGGACACATTTTCTACGGACCTTGGCGAGAGTGAAAAACAAAAGAAATAATGCTATATAGGGTGGTTCAATCAGTTGCGCTGTTATTTTGTTTGTTCATTGCAGTGTGTGTGTGTGTGTTATAGTTTAGTATAGTATTTATCAGTTATCACAATGGATAAGAAAAAAAAGAAAGAAAGGTGGAAGCTGAAAACAGTTTTACCAGCGTTGATAAAATTATATTGCTTTACATTACCTAGTCGAATTGGAGCAGTACCGGTGTGTTTGATTTGTTAACAAACTCTTTACCTGTTTGATCCCAACATTCTGTTTTCATAAAGAAAACCAGTCCTCCGGAACTTTATTAATTTTTTTTTAACATTAACATAACTTTACTTTACCAACAGATCTCCCAGACAGTAGGCTTGTAAGGCATGACATTGAATCACTCTTATTAAAGTTCCGAACCGTGGAAGTGTGACAAATTTTTAAAACAGACCTCCGTCAAAATAAATTGCTGACCCTTGTTGTACAATGTTTCTACACTATCTTACTATATATTTACATGCCATTAGGCACTAATTCATTTGATTAAAAGTGCAACATTTAAAATTTCTTTTAAATATTCAAACTTAGGATCGGTCTCATGAATATTTCCTAATATTAAAGCCTATTTCACTTCAATTGACTTTGCACACCCCTGTTAATTTGTTAACATTGAAAAAGTCTTGATCACATATTAGATACTACCCCCACCACATAGCATAAAAACGTTAAATGAAGTGTAATATCTAGCAAAGGTGAGGATTGGGCAGACAGGCCAAGCGAGGAATTACTACCCTCGCAGAGGGCAGCAGATGTCACCTAACTGGGGGGTGGTGGAGGCGGGGCAGCCAGCAAACTCGGCAACCTCGATAGATGGTTGCCGCCGTCCGACCCTGGTGGGGGTGGGGGCTGTACCGGCTGAGGCGGGGGGAATCCTTGGTGCCAAGGGAACGTGTTCGCATGGGGGGGCGGAACAGGCCCTGGAGGGGGGGCCGAGTTGAGGGGAGATGAGTGTTGCTGCTGTTGCTGCCAGGGTGGGACGGACTGAGAGCCCGGAGGAGGGGGTTGCTGGGACTGGAGCCACGGCAGTAAGGGAGGGATCATTGCTCGTGGGGGAGGAGGCGGAGGGCGCGCCTGCATGTGGGCCGGAGGGGGTAAATTCTGCTGACTCTGCCAAGGGGGCGGTGGCTGGTTCAGTGGGGGCATATTTTGTTGCTGCTGCTGTTGTTGTTGCTGTTGCGACTGTTGTAAGGTGTCAAGCATGACTGTGCCGGGTTGCTTGAGAGCGGGCGGTGCCCAAGGTGGTGGTGGGAGCGTGTTAGGCACCATCTGAGGTGGTAGAGGGGCCATGATAGCTCGCGGAGGGGCTGACGAGCCCGGACGATCAAACTGATTAGAGGGTGCGGCCCGGTTCATACGCGGCTGATAGTGGTGGTCATCCCTCGGCGGTGGAGGTCCTTCTCCAAGTTCCGCCATCAAGGACATGTACTGCAAGAGAAGAGATATCGGGCTATTGACAACTTGACCCACCAATGTGAGGGGGGCAAACAATTCCCAGTGCTCCCACTATCTAGTGACCAACAGAATTGCGGAGGCAAGGTGCGAGAATCAAATTACACTTTTATGAATTTAGGTCTTCAGTTCACATACAAATCTAGAATCCCAATCTTAGAAAACAAAGTAAACATAAGAGGTTTACTTTACTAGAGTGCACACTACTTTAGGACATATAAATAAAAAGTATTTATGTTAAAATAAATACTTTGATTCAAACCCAAAAAGGCAGATGTCTACTTATTTCAATTCTGTTTTCTTAAGAAAAAAAAAATAAGGTGTCGGACCTTAATCCTTTCTCTGGCGCAAATCAATGTGGCATTGCAATAAGTTATTGTTCTGCCATCTATTAATGACCCACTGAACTTTTAGCCAATCATAATACTTCATACTGAAATCTGATAAGATGTAGCAGTATCATGAATAAAGTAATAAACGAGAAAAAATAAATTAGTAGCAAGAACGGTTTGTCGGCTAAGAAAATACGAGTATAAAAATGGCTGCTGGTCCTATGCAGATACGCTCGCGCCAGTAAACGGGGTGAGAATTCCAAGATTCCGTCCCTTGTCTCAGCACTACTTGGGCGCGCACTGTACCTCCTCGTCTATCTTGTTCTTGTCTCCTCCTCCGGCACTACCGGAGCTGCCCGGTCTCTTCTGTCTGCAGTCGCGGGCTATATGACCTGCCCCACCGCAGCTTGAGCAAACTATGTTGTTGGTAACATTAGGTTTGTCAGGACACTGGAACATAATAAAGCAACAGACGAGACTTTTTAACAAGTGTGGATACATAGAAATATAACCATAGAAAGATAAAAGTGTGCAAAGTTTAAGCTAGCTGGAATCAAATTTATGAAAAGTTTTCAAAAACAAATCAATATTTGAATAGTTTTTTTTAGTTGCTTTAGGCATGAAAAAAATATTATATTGTGGTTATTTATATAACACGAAGCACTAAATTTACTTGTAAAATATTTTATCGCACACACGTTTGTAATATTTTGTTTTATTCCGCTAAATAATGTTTTTATCACAACTTACAATTAATTATTACGTCCAGATTTTTTCATATGAATCTTGACTTGAAATATAAATAGTAGCTAATAAATGCAAGAGAATGAACATAAATTGATTATTTTAGATAATAATATTTTTGTTAGAAAATCTTTGTTAACTGTCAAAGACAGAATTTTTTTTCAAAACAAAACAAAATCAAATATAAAATTTGTTTCAGAGCTACACAAACGCCTAATACAATCACACATGTTTTCCCCTCCAGTATTACTTTAACAAATAACAAAGTTATAGTGATAAATCCATCACCGTACTAGATTGATGACTCACCATCCAAGATTTGTGGTCAGAAGCCCCACAGTTGGTACACCGGGGACCCTCGTTCTCACGCAGCGTGCCATTGAGGAGAGCCAATTCTCGTAGCTGCATGCGTCGTAGATCATTCTGCCCCTCAGGCACTTCCACGCCCTGGCGAATTATCTCTTTGATCTGAACATATTCCAAGAACAAGATATGAATCAAAAATCATGTCTTTTAATATTTCGAATACTTTTTAGTATCATATTGAACTGAAAATCAGCCACCTTTGAATAAAGGCAAGTGTTTAAAAATACTATAATTTTGATAGGGGGAAAAAATTTATAAATGTTTGAAAAAAAAAAAAATACAAATCTTTTTCTCATCTAACTTTTATAAAGCTCAGAGTTATTGCATATCTTTTAAGAGTATGAGAGATCTTTTGTAATATTTTATTCTAAACTGATAAATAAACTTATCACAACCTTCACCCCCCCCCTACCCCCCAATACCACTGACAATGCCAGGCCCAGTGGGCGTAAAGAAACAACGCTATTTGCATAGATACCCTGTCCACGGCCTTCTTGACAGCCTCTGGGTTGTTGGCGGTGACATATGCGTGGAGAGGCTCGTCCTCCCCTGGAAGTGGTTGCCCGTCTTTGCGCCCCACCTTCCCCTCCTTCACAGAACCCTTACCCCGGATGATAATCTTGGCACCTGTCTCGCGCTCCATAGCTGAAAAAACATCCACCACATGACTCGGGCACATATTTTATTTTGGTTATAATCATTATTATTATTGGAGATGTCAAACTCAATTCCTCAATCGATTCTTACTGATATTGAAAGGATTGATAAACTATTATGAATTTCGATACCTCATTTCTTATCTCAGAAATTTCAAAAAGTGAAAAGCTCTGGCGTTGAAATGAAAATATTCAGAATTAGGTGGTTTTTTTTCACCTAGACCCTTGTTATTTTTTTTCTGTCTCACATGAATAGTGAATAATTTTATATGTATTTAATATTACCTTTTATATATTTTTTTATATTATAGAACTCAAACAACCGTTTGGTTTTGAAGGTTTTTTATTACTAATTATAATTTTAGTTGGGGTTTCCCCCCTAATATAAATTACGATATGTAAAATATTTTAATAAATAAGATAATAATTTAATTTGATGTTGGATGCATGGAAAAAAGAATAAAATTTTAAACATTGGATTCGTGAAGACATGGTTAAAATTTACAAAATCATAATTAAGGGATATAGGAATGATGACATCTCTAGTTAAGGGTTGATTAAAATTTTAAATTTTATTTTGGAGTTGAATACTGATTGGGTGAAATGAATACTTTTTCTAATTAGTTTTTATACAAAACTTTATTCTAGGCAAAATTCATTGTATTTTCTTTTAATCAACCTCAACCTTATACCCTAAGATGTAGAGGAAGAATGGTGGAAGAATAGAGGAAGATGGAGGCCCGGTCACAGGCTGCAAACAGTTGAAACAGTATAGCTCTTAGAGAACATTTAATCCACTTACATTTGAGCGTGTTACCGCGTGGACCTATCAGCAGCCCCACAAAGTTAATGTCGGGATGATCGTCTTGAGGGATCATCACTTTGTCACTAACTCGGATGATCGGAGGTCTGAGTAACAAAAACAAAGCTTACGGTTGCATTAATCTTGTTGTTCATTAATACCAGTTTTAATACCTCTATCTATAAAATCATGAACAAGAAAAGTTTAATAAATCAAGACTTGGCTAAATTAAAATGCAAATATTTATAAGATTAAATTCAAGCAGACTTCCCAATCTATCCATGAACCGTGAATCAGTTTCAAAACATAATCACTAAATGATATGAAAGCAAAAATTACACACCAATCACTTCACACACATAATAATTTAACACCCACTTTGGTTGCTGCGTGGTCTAAGGTGTCGCTGTCGCAATAGATCAGATTGCAGATGACAGGGAGATCAGGGTTCGAATCCCCTACAGATATGAGGGTAATTTTTCCCCCCCTAAATTGTTTTCCATCCTCTCCACACAAATGAGGCTATATATATATATATATACTGTAAAATTTAACCACCCTCCTTCTTAACACACAATATCAATAGAATTGATAGTAAAATGTGATGACCAAATAAAAAAAATAGCACAGGTTTTCTACGCCACATTTTTTAAATAGACCAAGATTAAACTGAATGAGTTAAAAGTCACCCAAACAGGAAGGTATATTTTAGGGGTGGGTCCCTCAAATCTTTAAGGATTTTCGATAAAATTTCAGTTTTAAAACTCAAAATCTTTAAAATATATTTTTTCTTCTTTCAAGTTTTCAAATGAAATTTGTTTTAGAGCTTTAATACGGCTTATTGGAGGTTCAGTCCCAATTCTAATTATAGGATGAACTTAACAACCAGGCCTCAGAGCAGTAATTTAACACTTAACTGAATGTATGAAGGCTATACTGAATAGATTATAAGAAAGAATGTTAACATTATGTTACTATTTGTATTCTTCTATTTTATTTATATTTCTTTTTAGGTTCATAATTTTTTTTTTTCCCAAGATTCTGATTCAAAGGTAAATTGGAAGATATAGATTTGACCCAGCTTTATTATACTTTAAACCCTCGTCAATAGATAAGTCAAATAATCAATAGTAGTGATAGTGTTTAGTTACTTGTAGTCTGCGGGCGGTTTGAAGTCTGGATTGAGCCGCAGCATCTCCTGAATCAGGTGGTGTCGATCTTCCTCCAAATGTTTCCTGGTGCGGTACTCGCGAGTGTTCAGCCTCTTACCGTCACTGCTGTAGATAGGCTCTGGGGACGGAGACCTGTCAAGGCACACAGCTGGGCTAGACTCAACCACTATNGGGGCCGGACTCAACCACGAAGTACCCCCCCCCCCTTCTCAAATAGCGAACAATATACTCTTCCGCGTACTCAGAGCCTTCAGGTCATTAGTGCATTTCATGGTCTTCTTTAGATAAGACCACTTAATTTTTTGTTTCATATTTAATTCAGACTCGATTATATTTTGTGACAGATTGAATAAAAGGCAAATTTTGGAGTCCTTTTTAAAACTGTATAGTCCCTACCCCCTTTAATTTTCCCATGTCAGCACCAATTTAATTCTTTAAATAACCCCACGGCATCAGCCTGCATGTTAACTATACCGACTGGGCGGCCGACACTTGTTGGCAAAGATAGTGCCAACATTTGAAGATAGGTGTCATGAGGTCAGCACGACAAACCCTCTGAATGTTAACCTCAGTTTTCTAGACCGGGACCACTGCTTCTTTATTCAAGTAACGCCTCATTTGTCCTCACAAGACCGAGTTGATTCCGTACCAGACCCCCTGCTTCACATAAAAATCTGGAAGCGCCAGGGATTGAGCCCCGAGACCTCTGGATCAGTATCCAGAAACTGTGACCTCTAAAACTAAATAGTCTGCCCAAATCGAGATGGCATTACTATGTAGAAAATTATTTCCCAGTTGTAAACGCAATGAAAAATGCAACTGCCTTAAAAATATGCATCTGTACTCGGAACATAAAGCCGCAGTAGAGAGGATTTTCTAGACAGAAAAATTTAGCCTTTAAAATTATATTTTTTATCTTAAGTATGAAAAGGGGTGAAAGTTTTAGCATTCATATTTACAAGTAAATGGCAACCCTGATTCTTCACATGTGAAGTTATTCGCAACAGGGATTGCCCGCCCTTATGGTGGAATGTGAATATATTGTAATGCACCCACTTTTGCGCCGTGCGAAGAATCAATTATGAGCCCACCCGCACCCAAAATTTAATCATCTATGGGTTAAGCGTCAAGGACCTTAATCATGGCATTGCAAAGACCCACGATGTGGTTAACATAATAATGGAAAGAATTACACTTAAACCTGCATCGGTAGGTGCCAAGACTAGTATAATAGGGCTTACATTAAGGTTTGAATCCTAGTTGTGAATATACTCTGTAATTTTTCATAAATTGATTGTTTTTCCTTCAAACAAACGCGAATACATTCACTCTAAAATCCTGTCTTCCTCATTCATACCCTTTCCATGGTGTCTACTCAACTTGACCAATGAAATTCCCGACTAAAAAAAGTATGTCACATCCTTCTAACTCCCCCCCCCCCTTTTCCTCCCCTCGTTTTTCTATTATTCTTTTTTATTAATAATAATAAGTTTTAAAATTTTAATATTTTTTTAAAAATTTGTATTAAAATTGTTTACTAGGAATTAAAAATATATTACACACACAAAAATGACAATTTACAGATTTAATGATTATTGTATTTCATATTTTGAGTAAAATATCATTTTCCCGGATTTTTATTGTAATTTACCAAATTCCTGAGTTATCGCAGTTTTTTCCCCGATCACTTCAAATGCCCGGCTAATTCTCGTTTTCCCTGATTTTCCCGGATGGTGGACACCCTCCCTGCCTTCCATAATTGCAGATAAAAATATTAATTAAAAAACAAGTTCAGGAAATCCTTAATGAAAATATTCTAGCAGTATGTAAGTGCTGTAGCTTAATAGTCTTCAGAAGTGAAAAAGCTAAACTTGTTAAAAAAAAATCCCTGATCATAATGAAAGCAATTATATTTCATAGCTCAATATATGATCAAGTCCAGGTGAACCAGTATTCAAGGTAAAATGTATTCATGACAAACCTATATGGTTGTTTAAAGAAGGAAAATTCAAGGAGATTAAAATTATGCAGTTTAAAGACAAAAGAAATTTGTTTAAAACTCTAGTTTAAAAATGAAAATTTCATTAACAGTTGAAGATGATTTTTTTAATGCTTCTGGTGACTGGCAAAATAAAGAGTCAAGGTTACATTTGAATGCTTTCCTTCAAACAGAAATAAAATAGGTATCTTATTGAAAATTTTGTGATATTAATGATACGAAAAAATACCCCCTTCAACCATTCGACCCCCTCCATCCACCAAAATTTAACACATACATTTTGAACTGTTGCTTTAAAATTAAGTTGACATGCAAATTTTAGTACAAATTCATGAACAGGTAAATAAAGTGTAATCCATATATTTTATCTATACGTGAAGGTCAAATTATGGTGCTACTATATTCAATAAAATTGTTGGCTCATATGGTCATAAAAAAGAGAAAATACTATCAATGTAAATGATTTAAAATTCTGAAAATCAATAGCGTGAAGAAATAGCTATTAATCTTAGCATATTATTAGATGATATTTGCTATCAAAAGATTAATCGCCAATTAGGTTTATATTATTATTAGCACCGCGTCTTACTACCCGTTCGGGTTATACGCACTTACGCTAATGTGTAATGGTAGGGCGATTGTGAGATGAAATGGAGGACCTACAGTTTAACGTGGAATCCGAACCACGGTGGAGGCCTGGCATTCTCCACAGTCACAAAATGTCTTGCCAGAGGTGAAGGAAGGGTTTGGTAATCAGATAAATCTGTGCCGGGACCAGGGATTGAACTCTGGACCACCAGCACAGAAGTCTGACACCTTACCCCTAAACCACTAGGTTTATATTAAATTAGATCCAAAATGTTTGGTATTAAATGTAATAGGGAAACTATTCAAGTTTGACTTAAACACGATTTTTTTGGTTAAAAATTGTTTGCAAAAAATTTGAATGCTGACATAAAATATAGAAGTTATTAGTTTGTTATACAGTCCACTTTTCATAGAAAGGGCCTTATTTGACCACTTTTTAAGAGTTACTAGATCAACATAGGTGACCTGGTGGTCTAGGGGTAAGGTATCAGACTTCTGTGCTGGGGGTTCGGGGTTCAATCCTTGGTCCCAGCACATATTTAACTGGTTGCCAAACCCTTCCTTCACCTCTGACAAGACGTGTATTAATTAATCCCAACCTGTGAATGTGAGGAATGCCAGGCCTCCAGCGTAGTTTGGATCCCATGTTAAACTGTAGGACCTCCATTTCATCTCACAGTTACCCTACCATTATATATTAGCTTATGTGCGTGTAACCCATATGGGTAATAAGAGGCAGTGATAATAATAATATTAGATCAACACTCATGTATTAAACTATCAAGTCATGTTATATGCAGCATTCATTCGATAGATATTATCAATACCTATAAAATAGCACCAATAAATAATATAGTAAAATGTTATCAATTTTGGCAGCAAAAAAAGTACTTCCTAAAAGGTTCTTTATGTGAAAATTGGACTTTAGGTCATTACGGATAAGCATAAATGTGCCCACTATATAAATTATACATTATAGCAATGACTTGTTCATGTTGTGAAGTCCAAGAACAAATTTAATACTTGTTAATGTCAACTTGTAACATATTTATCACAATAAAACTGGTTTAATCTAATTAATATTAGCTTTTATAAAAAAAATAGGAGGAGAGGAAAACCAAAACTTGCCTTTTTTTAAATTTTAATCTGTGGATAAATATTGGCTATACTTAATAATCTTCCCCAAAAGTTATGTCTAAAAAAATTAAATAATGTACTTACATCAACGTAAAACTGGTTAAATTAGAAATGTATTATGATATCAAGAGGAATATAGGACTATATTATCATTGGTGAAATATGGGGTTACCCTTTTACATTGATAAATTAACGGCCGGGGACTGGATGTTGTGCCTGTCCTAGTCTAAAGTTAAATCATAAGGCATATGAAGCTACGACAGGCCTAGCAAGCCTGTAGTGGAAAATATGTGGACCAAGGCTACAGAATGGGGGGAGGAGAGGGGATGAAGAATAAATAGACAGACCAATAATAGAACTGGCCAGTTTATCTTGCGATAGTGTTTTGTTATATTTCATATTCCTGGTGTACATCCGTTAAAAGGTCAAGGAATGAACTTACCAAAAGTAAAAGTAGAAAAGGTTCCCAACAGGTTTTTACCGTGGGTCAGAAATGTATCCCAAGGCTAGGTTTATATTTATAAATAATTACCATAGTACATAATTAATAATAATAATAATAATAATACCTTCACAATAATATGTAATTATTTAAGTCCAAATCAAACAATTTTTTTTTTCATTTTTAAAAATTGGTTTAACATCTTTGCTCCAACCGAATTATGTGGCTGAACAATCTAAGGTGTCAGTCTCATGTTAAGAATGGACAAATAAAGATGGGAGATTGGGGTTTGAATCTGTCGGCTCTACCCCGATTGGTTTTCCCTAAATAGTTTCTCAGTCTCCTTCCATGCAAGTGCAGGTATATTACCTTTAAAAATGCTTACTCCACATCCCTACCCCATCATATATGGGTATAACTCAAACAAGTTTTAAGACACGGTGACAAAATAAAATCTTTACGCAAGTGAATCAAGTCTATAGAAAGTATTTTAATGGTTCACTCAAGAAAGTTTACTAAATTTTTTAAATATTATTTTATTATAGTACCCGCCCCGGTGGTGTAGTTGGCTAACGTGCTAGTGGTGTTAAGCTCGACTGCTGAGGACGGGGAGATCGAGGTTCCAATCTCGGTCGGGTGAACTGGAGGCGGTTTTTCCTAAATGGTTTTCCACTCTCCCTCCACGCAAATGCGGTTTAACTTCCTCTAACTCAACCTTTCTTATTCCTGATCCATTAGCGTAGTAAGTACTTAAAGCGTATAACACGAACGGGTAGTAAGAAGCAAAGCTAAATATTATTATTGCCTTGATTATTATTAGGGTAGGCTTGAAAAGATTAAGATATTTCAAGTCATGTATAGCAGACAATGACGTTGAAGATATTTCAAGTTGCATTTTATGTCGCGCCAAGCTGACAATGTCGATGAGGCTGAAGATATTTCAAGTCGCTCGCGTCAAGTGGACAATGCCGATGGAGCTGAAATCTTGTGACTGGCTTAGAGCCAGTGATTAAATTTATTTTCGTCGAGCGTGTGAATTCACAGTAACAGTAGTTAATGTGAGATAGAAGGGAAAGTGAGTTAAGGCCCGTATTTTTATCACAACAAATTTTTGTCTAAATAAATAAAATACAGCTTTGGTATATTATATTTTTTACATCAAGCCACAGACTGCGAACTATTATTAATGATTTGTTTAATAATTTTTTTTACACACAGTGAGCTCAACATTTCTTGAATATCTTTCATGAGCAGAGCGGTTTAAAAAAGTACTTCTCTGCATTTAAATAGTTTCTGCTCAAATGTCACGACAAATGCTCATGATCTGTTGAGATTGGCGTGTGTATGAAATTAAACTTAATTTATCTACTGAAGAAATATTTTATTTAATTTGAACACAAAGAAAAATGTGATTGGTCATAAAAATTGTAAACACACATTCATTTGTGTTCACTTTGATTTTACCTTAAGTTAGTGTCAAGATGAAATGTAGAGCAGTAAACGAGTGTAGGCATGTTTACATATAATTCATTCACGACCTTAATTTACTTGGATGACAGATCAAAAAGTTACCAGAAGTAATCCCTAATATATCCCTACGCCAACAGCTGACATCTATCAGTTTGGATAACTGTAATGAAAACAGATGGTAATATATGAATGAGATAGTTAACCACAGTAATTTAGCTCAATATTATTTATGTATTTCTTTGAGGTCGAACACAAAGCTTATTTATCGTTTTATTCCACTTAAAAAAATATTATTCACACCTCTTTCACCAAAGGTCTAACGAACATAGCTCCAAAATGGCGACTGACGAATTTAAACCATGTAGTTGAACATTACGGAAACAAATTTTTTTACAATTATGCACCCACACCGGGGATAAAAATATTTTGTTCGGTTAAATATTTCGAAATACGATAAAGTAATAATAAAATAATGTATTATATATAAAAAAAATGACAAGTATTTTCTCTTTTTCAAGTAAATATGATGCCTATACTAAACGGTATTAATGTATGTGCTATATTACACATTATAGACAACATTCCAAAAGTAAGAATAAGTACTTTTAATTATGTTTAAAATAATGTTTCGAGCTGGGTATAAATAAATTATTAAAAGTAATGAAATAGTATGAGAAAACTTAAGTTCACATTATTTTAAATGTAAAATACAACAGGTTATTAAAAAAACTTGACATTTATAACAAATTAGTGATATTTTACAAGTGTTGGCAACCCAAAACCTAAACATATGATATATGAACTGTCATCCAGGTAAAAACCTATCATGATCATACTATATCTACTAACCGCTTATCCACACCTATTTTTAAAGGATTAGGCTTGAGAATAGTTAACTGCTCCTATAAAAGTGAGAAATTTTTGGCCCTCATCGAGGATCAATCTAGCACCCTTAAATTAGCCACCCCTGTCGAGTTATAGCCAACAGCTTACAGAACTATATAATAGAACTATTAGTAATCGTTTTGCCATCGGACATCCTCATTGCTAGACAGAACTATTAGTTTAATATGTGTGTCACTAGTTCTTATGTTGGTAGTTAATTTGTTAGCGTAATATCAGGGCGGTGATGCTGTAAAGTTGGATGGAGCAGAGCCAAGCAAGGTGCATAGTATAAAATATCTCGGAAGTGTGATTGAGGCGAAGGGCGAGGAATGGAGAGGATCAATTAAGAAGGCAGTAGGTCTATAGGTGTGTCTGAGACCTGATATGGAGAAGAGAAGTGCCCTCGAAGTGTAAGGAAGTGCTATATAGGATGTACTTTGTACACATTGTTACACATACAGCAGAAACAGGGGACATTGAACGTAAGAGGGGCTAAGAAGGCGGAGGTAATAGGAATGAAGCTGTCATGAGGAGAAACAGGATTAGGAATGAAGCTATCTCCGGGAAAGAGTGGGGGTACGAGGAGTACATGAGATATTAGAGGAAGAAATACTGAGATGTTATGGACATGTAATGAGGATGGAAAAGGAGAGGATGGCAAATAGAATTATGGAGGAAATTTGTAGGGAAAAGACCGCAAGGGAGTTCAAGAAACAGATGGGAGGAGCAGATAACAGACAGTGTACAAATGAGAGGATAAGAATGGAAGTGATTAAAATAGGAAGACTGGTGGAAGGCATTTTACTAAACTGACATGGAAACAGTGATGATGATATTGGCATATTTCATTTGTATGAAGGCTGTAAATAGCTAAATAGTGAAACTACCCAAAAATGAATAAATAGGCTACCAATTAAAAGTATTGCCCTATTAATAATTTAAAACAATTTTATTTTTATCACAGTTTAGAAAATAATATTAGCTACCTCAACCGCCGAGCGTACTATTACTATGAACTGTAATAAATACAAATAGATTAACAAAAAATATGGTATTATCATTACGGTATGTTCCTAGCTACCGGTCTTCACACTGGCGAGCTATGCTAAGAAAAAAATAAACATTGTATTATGATGTATTACGAGGCACTAAATAATAATAATAAAAAAAACTGTGTCATTAAAATGTTCACTAAAGAACTGTGGACTATTTTGTGGTGTACTCTGGGTAATAATCTATAGCAGTTATGTCTGCTAGTTGGGCCTGCAAATTAATTCTGAATTAATTTCTTCTCAAAATACCTATTCTTTTCTGAAAAAACAATTTGTTATATGTAATATATGTCATTAGTAAAAAGCTGAAACAGAATTAATTTTTTTCCTGATACAACATTTGTGATTCCTCTGAGTCTCGGCCTTTTAATAACTCTATCTGTTGGCAAAATACGTAATTACTTGGAATTTGGGAGAGTTTGTCAGAAAACTTGCACATTCTAATATTCTTGAACGGTATACAACTTGATAGGAAGAACGTTTACAAAAAATAAGTTTTAAACAAAGATAAGAGGTATGTTTAGAAGTTACACAACTTACCTTTAGAAACTGTCTAAGCCTTAGGAGTGAATGTACGAAGCTTCGAGTTGGCTTTGTATATTAGTTTTCTTCAATTTTGGTTCGAAAGGGAAATTATGAATTCAACAATTAAGAAACTTCACTAAGAAAATACATTTAAATTTCACATTTATTATTTTAATTTTCTGCTGTTATTTCCATCATAAAATCTGTGTTCGCATAAAAAATAATCTAAAATAATTAGATTACATTTTGTTATAACAACCTAGTTTTATCCTTTTAAGGCAAAATACATTATATCTTTTAAATATAGCATTTTGTAAATTATATTTAGTTCCAAAATTTACATAGTTATGCAAAGCATAATATTTGTATCAGACAATAAACACTTTTATAAACCGTAAAACTTTGAGAATATTTCCTATATTTGATTTGACTTTGTACAGCCCTCTTAGGCCCTAACCCCATTTTTCCTCAACCTAACACAATATAATCCATCATCAAGTTTTTGCAATATCACATTTATGGAGTTTTTTATTACTAATTATAATTTGCGTCATTTTCCAAATGAAGGAGAATCTAATATCTACTATATTATTTAAACACAATTTAATAAAGTAAAATAATGTATTTATAGCAAGAAAAAAAATCATTAGTCATTTAAAAACCGCACTTATAAAAGCACTTTCTTTCTATATATATTTTTTGTAAAAAATACTCGCTATAAATACAAATGGAAATAAATTTGTGCACGTTTTCTGACAAAATAACAATATTTTGGAATACTCACATTTTACTGCCGAAATTATTTTTTGCTTGTTTGATGGTAGCAGTGTTCATGCATTCTAAAATTTTATTGCAAATTGATAGAAGCATTAATACTTACCAGAACAATACTAAAGATAGAATTTAAAAACAAAAAAAACCCACCTAGTTAACCGAACAGTTATTTCTTCTCTGAAGAATAAACATTGGAATGAGAATTAAACTTTATAAATAAGTAAATAACAGCCGAGCCCATTTTCAACAAAGAAAGTTAAAGCTACTCTTGTCTTGAATTAACGAAACTTTCAAAAGCTAAAATATTCTGTGTTGTCATTTGTCCTTAAAATAACAGACTACATATTTAACTGTTCCATAAACTGCATGATCTAAAGATCACTTTCATGATATACTATACAGTTTACATTAATGGTTTCTCACTACATGAATCCTTACAAATGCAGGTGAATTTCCTCTTAATTCTACCTACGGCATTAGTGTAAAAATATGGATAGCTCAACGACTAGCTAGACACAGTGTGCAGAACAAATTTTTCCAATTGAAAGAATTTACAAATAACAATAATAAACATTTGAAGTACCTGCCTTATCTTTTCGTGTATCAGATATTTACTTTATATTAGTATAAATGTTTAAACACAAGAGTTTATTATATAGATATAGTTCAGGAAATTAAATTTGAGGAAATCTGAATACAGCCTTGTAGATAAAAAAAAACTAAGAAAATAAGGTTGAGCTTTTTAGTGACATTTTAGCAAACAATTTCAGGGTGGCTACAAATGTTTATTATTAAATTCCCCGACTTTTCCTTATCTTTAATTAAATCTCTCCCTATTTTCCTTTATATAAAATAATTCCTTGACTTTTCCAAGTTTTCCCATCTTTAACCATCAAGAATTTTTCCTCAATTGTCAAGGATAGAAATAATTTACAGAAAATTTTCGATCAATATAAATTTTAAGTGTCTCTCCTAATAAAATGAATTTTGCTTAGTTGTTAAAAACACAATTTATAAAGTTCGCAAAGTTGATAAAAACAAGCTCGACTGTACTATTTTGGACCATATGGGTGGGAATAACCAAGTCTAAAAGATTCTAAATTAAAATAAATAAATCAACAGCTCATATTTAAAATATAAAATCATCTAAAGTTCGATCTTTTCTTTTTTCAAATAAAAATAATTCAACTGCCATAGTTGAGATAAATATAAATATCAACAGCAACCATGATATTTCTGAAAATAATTATATTATAACCTAAACGGAAAGCAAGTTGGACAAACATAAACAAAATGGATTAATGGTATTTTATAAACAAAGTAGGTAGTCATGTTAAGAGATTTTTTTCCCGCACGAGTATTTAAAACGCCATTTGACAACCAGTTTCACGCTTTTAAATCATTTCCATAGGAACAAAATTACAAAAAGGTGATCGGTTTAAATATCAGAGGAGAAAAAAAAAGATTCTTAAGGAAACATTCAAAGACGGGACACTGGGCGCAAAACGGCATTATGAAATCACACCGTACTTAATAACACGTAACATGGCACCTAATTCTGATAAGTATTTTTTTTAATAATGAAAAATGCAGCACTCAAATGAACCTGCAACGATGGTTTTTCGACAAAATGGTTTTATTAGTCGATACCAGTTACCAAACCTGAATGTGCTTTAGAGAAGGGGGATTAGAACGACTGGACCTGAAATGTTATTGGTTAGATGGTCACACCTGTCTTCAGGGTTGAGAGGGATGCCCAATTCGCCTGTACGCAATTTCCTAGAGATCTCTTCAATCTGCAGCTGGACTGTAAGAGAAACGGGTTAGAAGGGGGCACAAAAGCCCACAAGAGATTAGACACAGTCCAAACAGGTACGCCAACACTGGGGTGGTGCCAACACGACCAACGCATGTTTTACCTTTCGGTGAAATTTACGATGCAGTTATGAAAGTATGAAAATTTATTTAAAAAAAGTTGTTTAAGAAAATCAAATGCTAAAATCAAAATATTTATCGAATTGATAATTGGCTAATTTAAAATTTGACACTATGTGATTAGAAGTGTTGATACCATCCCTTAGTTGTCACAATATAATTAGGTAACCAAACATTTTGTTATAGATCTGCAATTGTAAATATTATAAGTAAAATCACTATGTAATTAAACTTTTAATTTTAAATTAGGAGTCTGAAAGTACTCAAATTTAAAACACAAGCCCGGGCCTTTAATCGAAGTTCAGATTTGAGCTCGATAGCTTTATAGACTCGGCAAATTCGAGCTTGTTATATAAGGCTAAGTTACTTCTGCACTTTAGCATGTTTATGAACACAAATTAATAATTATTCACTCTTCTCGTCTCTTGTCTGAATATTGTTTGTGAAATTTGCAATTTTCATTTGTTCTTTTCATTGTAAAATATTACTGCAAAAGGTAGTCATTTCAAAAATATGTTTAGTTCTAATTCGACTTCAGGTCTTATTTTTATCCTAAAAAAGTCATTTTTCTTATAATTATTTCTATTCTAACATTTAAATCTTAAAATTATATAGCCTGTTTAATTAATTTGAGCTTGATTTGGCTCAATCCAATATGTGTGAACTCGACGAGATTCATAGAGTTTGCCCGGACTGAAATAAACAACTTGAGTTTGCAGACACCTAATTCATTTTTAATAGGAATAAAAAAGGATAATGGTACCATATTGTGTTAAAATAATGTGTGTGTGGTTTATTTTTTATACAAGGTATTTGTACAGGGTGCCCAGACATGTTTATTTTTCAATGTTTTACTCGACACATTTTTATTTTACCAGAGAAACTAGTAAGTTTTCCCCCTGATTAGTTTGTGTGAAAATAATATTTATTCACACCTTTTTTTTCTTGAAACATTTAAAAATAATAACTTTTTGAATATAATTTTGAGTAGAGCTGGTTTTGAGAAATGATAAAATCTTTATTTTTAGATATAAATATTGATTATAATTTTTTTTTACTATAAAATAGCATATTCATACCCTCTATCACTAGAGTTTCCTGGAATTCCATACTATTGCATAAATATTGGCAATTTTTTCCTGCTTTTCATATCTCTGAACAGCCTCAGCAAAAACTTAAAGATATTAAATGTTTAATGATTAAAACATATTAATTTATAATATTATAAAAAAGGTTATATATGAGTCTAGAGTACAGTAAGGAGGTAAATAAATAAACAAATGGAACAATGACAATATGGCTTTCCCAACAAAGAGGAAAAACGTTCATGTTTGCAATCCGTGTTGCATACAAATAAATTTACTTAATTTGTTTTCTATACAAACTTTTGAGTAAGTATGAAACATGTAACACAACTTATTTAAAAAAGAAACAAAGATGTCCAAAATAAACACGTTAAAAATGAAAGGATACCTGAATTAATATAGGGACTTACATTTAGAGTCAGCAAAGATTAACATTTTGGTCAAAACTAGTTATTTATATAGGTCTATAAATATATATGTCAGGGTTTCCATTTTCTTCCTTCCGTGTTTGGTTTGATATATCAGGCAAATGTTGTATTCAAGTGTGTACCGGTAGTATCAGAGTGAATGTTGTATTTAAGTGTGTACCGGTAGTATCAGAGTGAATGTTGTATTTAAGTGTTTACCGGTAGTATCAGAGTGAATGTTGTATTTAAGTGTTTACCGGTAGTATCAGAGGGAATGTTATTATTTAAGTGTTTACCGGTAGTATCAGAGTGAATGTTGTATTTAAGTGTTTACCGGTAGTATCAGACAAATGTTGTATTTAAGTGTTTACCAGTAGTCTCAGGCAGATATTCTACTTAAGTGTTCCAGGCCTCCACCGTGGTTCGGATTCCACGTTAAACTGTAGGACCTCCATTTCATCTCACATTCACCCTACCATTGCACATTAGCGTAAGTGTGTATAACCCGAACAGGTAGTAAGACGCGGTGCTAATAATAATAATAATAATATTTAAGTGTTACCGGTAATCTCAGAGATATATTGTATTTAAGTGTTTTTTTTAATTAAATTGAAAATACAGAAGTATCTATTTTAAAACGTTTAGAGGACTATAAAATGTTATTCATGTAAATGCAACATTTGTTTGGTAAGAAATATATATATATATATATAAAAAGAAGTGCGCTTCAATGCATTTTTTTGGATGGTTAGGAAGTTGACAGGCATGACATGTAGCCTTAATGAAACACACCAGAATTTGTCCTGGAAAAGGATGGAAACAATGTAACGGCACAGGGTCAAGATAGAACCGCGGTCTATCGGCTCAAGTGTCAGAAACGCAAACATATAAGCCAACCTTTCTGGTTCATATTATTCACTTGTCTTGAGAGAATCGAAAACCCCTAAAGAAAAACAACCAATGACGATACACCTTGATGGTGTTGAATCCTTGTCTGCCAGTTCAGTGCCCTTAACGTAAACAAATACACCCACTTTGATGGTTTATATTACACCCCCTACCACCAAGACTTTATGAACATGGAGGACTTGGATTTGTTTGATATATAAATACAGCCAAGATTATAACAGACTTAATATTTAAGAAAAGTTAATTAGGGGTGGATGACTTAGACATATTGAAACCTAAAATAAATTTAATAGTCACTCAAAAAGTTTATTTCCGCCTACTTGGATGCATTTTGAAAATGTTAATTTTTGAAAAATCTACAATTACTTTAAGAGATCTGCTATGGAGAAGAAAACTGGCCATGAAGTGTAATTAAGAATTGTACAAGGCGTATTTGTACCCATTGTCACATATGCAGCAGAAACACAGAGACATGGAATGTAAGAGACACTTGGAAAGTGGAGGACACGGGAATAAAGTTTGTGAGGAGAATGGTAGCTATCACGAGGAGAGACAGGATTAGGAGTTGAAGTTATGTAAGGGTAGAGGTAGTAGAGGAGATAGTAGAGGAAGCAAAACTGAGATGGTATGGACATGTAATGAGGATGATGGAGTACATGAGATAGTAGAGGAAGCAAGATTGAGATGGTATGGACATGTAATGAGGATGTTGAAGTACATAAGATAGTAGAGGAAGCAAGATTGAGATGGTATGGACATGTAATGAAGATGATGGAGTACATGAGATAGTAGAGGAAGCAAGACTGAGATGGTATGGGCATGTAATGAGGATGTTGGAGTACATGAGATAGTAGAGGAAGCAAGACTGAGATAGTATGGACATATAATGAGGATGTTGGAGTACATAAGATAGTAGAGGAAGCAAGGCTGAGATGGTATTGTCATGTAATGAGGATGTTGGAGTACATAAGATAGAAGAGGAAGCAAGGGTGAGATGGTATGGACATGTAATGAGGATGTTGAAGTACATAAGATAGTAGAGGAAGCAAGACTGAGATGGTATGGGCATATAATGAGGATGTTGGAGTAGAAGAAATAGTAAAGGAAGCGGTATGGACATGTAGTGAGGCTGGAGAAGGAGGGGATACCAAATAGAATAATGGAAAGGAAGTATTTATGGAAAAAGACCGCAATGGAGGTCAAGAAAGAGATAGAAGGAGCAGATTACCGAGAGTGTGCAAGTGAGAAGAGAGGCAATTAAAAGAGGAAGAATGGTGCAAGGATAGAAGAAAATGGAGGCATTTTAATAAACTGACCCTGCCACAGGCTAGAAACAGTTGATCATGATGATTAATTACTTTTAAGTCTTTAAATGTGTTTTAAACTTAATGGGTAAAATAATAAATTTACAAGGTTCAGGTTAGTTGGCCTATAGATTTAGATAAATAATAAATAGATTATGCCTACTTAGCTGTGCTAAACATATTATATGGGATTAAAAACAAAATTATTTCATGTTTTAACAAGTGTATAAAATCATTTCCCAAAACAAAAGCGTATATATGTTTAGCTTTATGAAAATTTAATCAATGACAGGATGTACACCTCTCTCTGCGAATAAAATAAATAACCAAAACAGATGTTTTAGAAAGCAATGAATCAAAAGATGATACTGCTTTGGCTTTATTATTCTGAAATAAATCTATAGAAGAAAAAATATATTACAAAAGGAATGGGGTATGGGGGAAAAAGTGATGACAAGATTTTTTTTTACAGAAATTACTCCCACACTCGATGGTTGTTACGATGACTCCTGGGTGCTACTTAAATGTCTGATGATTAGTTTAATCTACTGTTATCTCACACACAGAATTAATTTGAAACATTAGTTACCAATATAAAGAGCTATCTAAAGTAAGATAAAAAAAAAGACACTTACCCAAGTAGGCTCTTTCCTGCTCCTTGCTCATATTGTTCGGCAGTACCGTCGGCATGCCCGGGATGAAGGTCTTCTCCTTCTCATCGCCGCCCCATCGGGAGCGGCGTCTCTTCTGACGACGTTCCTCCCTTTCTGTTTCCACAAAACACAAATTTATTTAAAGACAGGCAGTCTTGACATGCGCACGCACGCATGCACACACGCACACACACACACGGGAAGGGTGCGCAAAAACTGGTATGCATTTAAAGACTGGCAGTCTGAAGGCCTTAGTTTCAAGATTGAATTTAGTTCACACACACACACATGGGAAGGGTGCGCAAAAACCAGTATGTATTTAAGATATTCTTTTATTAGCACCATATGTCTTGCAAATAGTTCGGGTTATATGCGTCTATGTACTAATTATGCTAATGGGTTAGGAATTAGGAAGATTTAATTTAGAGGAAGTGTACCTACATTTTCATGGAAAACAGGAAACAGTTTTGGGAAAAGCCACCCTTCAGTATACCTAACAGGGATCGAACCACATTTTCACAGATTTAAGCGGTCTAGTTTTTTATAAGAGAGATGATTTAAGAGTTTATGCCATGGGGCCACTAAGTTTGTTTTTCAAACGTGTACTGTAATTTAGCAAAATTAACATAGTTTTAAAAACATTTTATAAGAAGAGATACATTGTGATAAAGGGAAGAAACACATATAGCCCAGGTTTTTTTTGGAAAAATAATAATAAAGAGTTAACACAAGCGTATTATGTTTTCAATTTGCAATTTTTAGAGATATTTGAGAGCCTGTAACATGAACTTCACTGAGAACTCCAAACTGAAACCCACATGTTTTACTAAGTAGGGCCTACTAGTAGTAAGAGTATCCATGAGCAAAATGTTGAATTTGACCAAATTAGGAAACTTTCCAATTTTTATGCTAAAAACATGATGGAAGGGCTTAAAACCCAGTATTTCTTTCAGTGTGGCTGTAAAAACTTAGTCATAGTTCCTGTAAAAAAAAAATCCATCTTGTAGTTTTAAGCCCTTTTGATTTTACAGAACTTTAAAGTTGGCAAAATTATTCTTATGACGGCTAAGTTTAAGCCGAGTAAGGTCCCAGTTTTAAAAGTATTTTCTTACATCTCTGTACACTTTCTTAAAGGCCAGGATCTCTACTTTAAGGCAGTGAAAACCAGAACTTCCTATTTTTAATAGTAGACACATTACAGGCATTTTTTTAAACTTTGCCAAAGCTCGTTAAATTGCTTGCTGCAGCGAAGAAACATGTGTAAATCCAAAATGACGGAAGATACAAAAAATAATTTTGAATAAGTAATTAATTTAAGTAACAAGGTCATCTATAGTGTATATATATATATATAACTAGACGGTTGCTTCCCCCCACCCCCTAGAGGATTAGACATGGAATGACTCTTTGGGAGAAAACCAACCTCAGCAAATCCGAACAAGGATTCAAACACTCATCATCCCATCATCGGCAGTCTATTCTATTGTTAAAGTGACGTTTTCGTCAGTACGGCCACCAAAGCAAGTTATTTAGTTGTTCCAAATCTTACACCTTATCTCTATATTACTGGCAGGAATACTTAGTGCTTTAAGGTTTTTTGCTCAATTTTTAATAAGTTTGGTCATTATTCAGATTTTATCGGACAATTATTAAAAATAAGCTTAATTTAGGTTTCAGTTACAACACAAACCCAGACTTGGTGCCTAGTGTTAAAAGTGGATAGGCAAAACCTGTTTACAAATAGGTTTTAAAATATTGGCCACACTACCTACCTATCATAAACTAAGTTACAGGTTTTCTTTGAAGTAATGGAACAAAAATTAAATAATAATTTGTTTCATTTGATAAACATTTAAATTCCCTTTAATTAAGTAATTTAATGCATAATTACCTAATTTCCTATATAGGTCAATTATAAATCAGTCCAATAAGGGATTTAAAAAACACATAACCTGATTTGCTATATATATCGATTATAACCAGTCCAATAAGGCATTTGAAAAAAAAACACAAATCAGTTTGATATTTGATTGCATACTGTCTGTGTATGCACTGGTCTAATATTGTTATTACAAACTTTTCAACAGAGTGATGGCTGTGAAATATGGCAACAATAGTTACTCAAATTCTTCATCAGCTTTAATTTTGGTGAATGCTGTAGTCGGATACCTTAGGCCTATATAATAGTAATTTAGTTGCATCAATTGAATACTATGTTTCAGTTGTTAAGTGAAATTTACACCTAGTAAAAGTGGCTTGTTCTTACCATCGGCTTCACGTTTGGAAGATTCTTTTCCATTTGTAGATTGCAAATATGTAGGGTTAAGTAAAGATGTAAAATTTCTGGAGCTACCGGACCCAAATATAGATTCTCCTGAGTTCATATTGTATGCATAAAGAAAGTATACTCAATTAGATTCCTCGAGAAATTTTCTTATAACAAATTAGGCTTGAAACAAAATGTCGGAAATTTCAAAGATAGAAAGATAAAAGGTAGTTATCTGCAATAATGTGAGAATTTCGGGAAGCATCACGCACCTAGAGGATAGTAGGAATACTAATCCAGCTAGAGATGATTGTTTACTTATTTATTTAGCACCACGTCTTACTAACCATTCAGGTTTTACACTTAAGAAATAATTACCCTATTGGGCTAGGAATTGGAAAGGTTTAATTTAGAGGAAGTGAACCCGCATTTGGTGGAGGGAGAGTGGAAAACCATTTAGGAAAAACTACCATAGTTCACCCGACCGAGATTCTAACCTTGATCTCCTCGTCCTCAGCAGTATAGCTCAACACAAAACTAGTGCGTTATCTAACTACGCCACTAGGGCTGGTAATATTACTGTTTATATTTACGTGAGAGAGGTATTGTCAAACTATTATTCCCATAAGTCAGAATCTTATTGTAATAATCAAATTCATTTTGTAAAGTTAATGTAATTTGACTTGGTGTGAAGATTCTTTTAAAAATAGTACACAAAAAAAATTGACCTAACCTCTTTGGTCTATCCGATAAGTTCTTTACAAAATACTTAATTTATGTGTTCACTCGAACTTTGGAAAGATAAAATTAACCTGATTTTATTAATATTAAACTAGATTTGATTTTTATTTGGTCCTAATTATACTCTCATAAATATTATAGTAGACATATTTCAGTTGTAGCTAGCAGAACCTTCTAAGGGAGTCTTAAGGGGCACAGCATTTCTAGAGGCAAGACAAAATAAACTTATATATAATTCTGTTGAGTGTTTTATTACGGTAGCTTAGGGAGAAGATTTAAAAACAGTGAATACTATGTAATTTTACATAATTTAGAAACAGACATTGAGCAAATTTCCTTCAAGTAAGAAATTTTGCGCTGAGCACTTAGTAAACTAAGGTATTTCTAGCTTGGAGAATTTTAGAGACGATTTAGTATATCTTCAACAAACCCGTAGGCTTAAAAATTTTAAAACTGAAAAAAAGAAGGTAATCAAAAATAGGGAGCAAAGGTATTTGGCGGGTTTTGAAAAATGTGATTTTAGGGAAGCGTGAAGAAAGTGAAATGGATGGACAGGGTGAGGGCTAAGGAGGAGTTAATGATAGTAGGTGAGGAGCCTGATAGGAATGATGTGGAAGAGAAGAATGTCTTGGTTGGGCCACACACTACGTAGGGTTTGTTTAATGAAGAGGCTTACGGAGGAGAAGAGGGAGTGAAAATGAGGAAGAGGAAGAAGGCGCTATTTTATGCTAACATATATAATGGAAAAATAAGCTGCAAAAGGATTAAAGAAGACGTTTGTAACCGAGTAAATGAAATGCGTACAGTCTATGCCTGTCTCATGACAGATTGATATAAGAAGTAATTGACGTTAAAATAAAATAAAAATTGTCAATAAAAAATCATGCCCATCAGAACCCACAAAGCAATTCTTGATCAGAAATAGTTTCCGTCTGTTATGTATATTTTCAGGAACATCATTACAAGTTCGTAAAGTAATTACTGATGACTTTTCTGGACATGGAAAAAGCTTATGACAATGCGTGCAGAAATAAGGTGTAGGAAGCGTTGAAAAATAAAGGGGTTGAAGAGGGAATAGTGGGGACAGTGAGAGAAATGTACAAGGGAAGAGTGAGCTGTGTAAAAGGTGGAGGGGAGTAGATGGACTTATTTGAGTTGAGGAATAGCTTGAAACAGGGAAGCGCACTCTCACCATTGTTATTCGTGGTAGTACGGTAATAGATGTAATAATAATATATGTGGTAGGAAGAGTGGGGGAAGGAAACATGAAAGCAATGGTATTTGCAAACAACCCGATGGTGTGGGAAAACGAGTAGCTACTGTAGGAGTATAAAAACAGTTGGATATATATACGAGAGGAAAGTAGAGTATGGAATGAAGTTTAATGTAAAGAAGAGCGAATTGGTGATTACAACATGGAAGTAAAATAGTCACACGAGGGGAGTAACCAGTTGCGCGTGGTCAATTCTGGACAAAGGAAACCATTGAGGCTACAATAAAGATGAACCCTAGTTTAATTAGAAGCTCACACGTGTCTTTTTTTATATAGTTAAAAGTATTATGGGAAGAAGGGAAAGGATTATATAAACTATGAATGGAATAAAACAAAATAGTTTAAGATCTTAAAAATATTACTCAATCGTTAAATTATATATATATATATATATAT